>JAJJWX010003087.1:0-73054 GCA_023529315.1 Papaver bracteatum
TGGATCCATTGATGAAGATTAATCAGAGTTTTCGAATCGACGATGTTAACGAATTAATCGACACGTTTTGGTGGTGGTGGGGGTGATGGAGCCGGTAGGGTTGTGGAGGGAGTAGAAGAAGAAAAGAATATGAAATGAAAAAAAAGTTAAAACTGATTTAGAGTAATAGGTTTTTAATGGGTAAGGGTATTTTTGTAACTTACCCATTAGGACTCCCCCTAAAACCCACAAAAAATGTCCCTTTAAAATTGGGTATACCCCAATCAAGCCAGGGTTTTTATCTGCATTCTTTTCTTCCTTGTCCTTTCCCCTTTCATCTTTTTTTGTTATCTGCATTCTTTTCTCCCTTCTTTGTCTCGATTTCTCTCCGGGTTGTATTGAAACATTCCTCATTCAAAGGAGCGCGTTTCTCTCGTGTTTGGAGCGCTCCCATCACGTATCTTAGTGAGAAGCGCAAAACCGCGGTTCTTAGTGAGATTCCTGATGTGTCTGGACGTTCCTGGATACTTAGTTATTGAACAATTCATACCAGACTTTGCATACACCCCTGAACTGGCAGATCGATTTGACAGGCAACATAGAAAGTATATCGGTGATAATATCTCCAGAAAGGCTTGCCATTATTGCTTATCTTTTTCTCCTTTTCTTCTCTAGTTATATTGCACGACAGTCGACCTAGGTAGGGTTTTCAGTTCTTTATATATCACCAGATTAACTTGTTTGAAGTTTAGGAGGCAATGTGGGTAGTTTAGTGGTTTGCGCAAAATCCCAAATTAAATTAGGAAAGTCCTGGTCAAATGTGGTCGTTGACAGTCAACAAAAAAATATATTGGTAAATGACCACATGAGATGAGAATTCTAATAACACGAAGCTCGTATTTTACTCCTCAATTTTATTGTGACTGCACAAGAACCGACCCATGAAATTAAGACTGAAATAGAATTACAATTAATAAAATCTCTAGGGGGGTATGATGATAAATAAGGGATCCCACGTAATCAAGTACTAATTTTCGACAATAACAAGTTAAACTGAATGCCATTTTAGGCTCCAAAAACTTATTGAAGTAAGCACAGAACTAACAAGTAGCCACACATTGCTTAAATCACTTCATATTTGGTTATTCTTGAAATCACTTCATTTTTGACAACATAGGAAGAAAACCAGCCACTAGCTAGCTAATATACCATCTTCCGATAAAGGTCTACTGATGAATATCGAATACTAGGGTATTAAGAGATGTTTAATCCATGGGGAGAAGGAGGGATAGATGCATCATGCATGGTAAGAAGAAGCATAGAGAAGCAGCAGAAACAAAAGTTGTTGATACGATTTCCTGGTTTGTAAATTGCAGTATCTACAAAACATTAAAAATAAAAATAGAAAAAATTGTATCAGGCAATTATCAACCACCAGGAGGTACAAGTCTAGAAGAGATTGTGGTTATGAATCTAAAGGTTTAAGATATGAGTTGTTAAAGTTACCAACTGGACCTACAAGTCTGAGGAAGAAGGAATATGGTAGAGGTGGTGGATTTATCTTTTCCTAATCGGTTAAGTGGTTGATTTAAAATCTTATGTTGTTAAAGGGGATTATCCGATGAGAGGTGGTGGTAGCTCAGATGAGATGTATCTTGAGGTGGTGATGGCGGAAACAAGAGAGTAATACTTTAGTTAACGGATGTTAAAAATGCTAACCGATTGGTTACTTGACTACTTTGACTAACAGTATTCCGTGAACTTTCTAGCTCAGATCTAATCACAGAATCTTTGTATGAAAGAAATCTCCCTGAATCAATCGACACTTACAGTTTGAAACATCTTCATCCATTTAAAATTAACCATCTTGAACTCGTGAATTTCATTCACATCTTCATCGATTTAATCATCTTGATCTGGAACCTTTTGACATAGATATAATCTTCACACTTTCAGCCAAAACCTTTCAGTAATTAGAATCGGAAGACCAAGTTATCTTCCCAGTAGGAGTAACTTGGAATCTTACTTGAGAGGAGATATCATAATGCTGCTGAGATTAATTAAATTGATAGGGGGTGTTCTTGTTTGTTCTTCTTCCACCACATTCCCATGCGAAACCACCATCTATCATAGACCCAGATCTACATGATGCCATTGTTGGTTCGTTCAGGGTGGTTTATGATGACGTTATTTAGGGAAGAAGAGACATAGAAGAGCTGAGAAGATCTGGAGATAGAGAAGAAGAGGAGGCATATGTTTTAGGGTTTCTCTTAACAAATATCAAAACTGGTCAAAGAAAGTTAAGGTCAATATCCATGGTATTCCACGGCTCATGACTCATGAGACCGAACTACTTGAGGCGGACCATGCTTCAGCATAGATGGGTAGAGGGCATGGATCTGAAGAGAAAATCACTTTTACACATACATATAACCAAACTAGCTACCCTATATTTTACAAAAACTTATTACTCGCTTTTACTGATATATATTTCTAGCTTCCAAAATTTAGCCTATACATACAGTGGGGATACACAAATGACCACTTGATTGAGATAACTGATCAAGATGGTCGCGATGCAGCAATTTATTAGTTGCAGGCGTATTTTCAACATCACAGCTCTAATGCTAAGATGGAAACAAAATAAAATTGAGGAGAATGCAGCTGACTTAAAGGTGTAAAGAACCACTATAAATTTAAACATGAAGCCAACATAGATTCAATTCAATTGGGGAAGTTTGATTCAAATTTTAATAGGAATGGAAAAATAAGGACATACACATTTCAATTGAATTAGGGGACCTGTAGCCAATTGCTATCTAAACGCCATCAGTTAGCAGGTCTAATTTTCTAGCTGAACACAAATCACTAAATCATTGATTAAGAAAGAGATCATCCTGAAACTATCGACACTTCCAGTTTGAAATATCTTCTCATCCATTTAATCATCCTGAACTCATGAATTTCTTATTTACCTTTGTGTCAGCATCCTCACAGAATTCAGTTGTAGATCTTCAGCCGCCTTGAGTGTTAGTGGCATTGCTGGTTTTGGGTAGATAGATAACTTCGTCTGATGAGAGAACCCATATCATCAACAGTTTCAGTTAATTTTTCTTCTGGATTCTCTGATTCTTCAAAGAAAGCTGTTCCAGTTAGTGCTATGGAATTTACTTGAGAGGAAATATCATAATGCCGCGATCAATTCAACTCAAAGGGGTGTTCTTTTTTTTTTCCTTCCACCACATTCCCATACGAAACCACCACACAATCTTCTCTTATAATCGTAAACCAAGATCAGAAACAGTGATAATTGAAATTTCCAGATCCACCCATAGACTCACTCAAAGAAGATCCCATTGTTTTTTAATTCCGAAAGCTGTTATTGAGAGGAGATATCATGATTCTGGATGAAGTATTATTGTTGTTACTCCACCACAATCCCATATGATACCAGCAGTAACTAATCTACGTGATCCCATTTTTGTAGAATGAAACGAGAGAAGGAGTTTTCGTTGGTTTTTCCTGATGATCATATCTGGTTTATGACGGCATTTTGGAGAGTCCTGAAGATCAGATCTGGTTTAGGACGGCGTTTTGGAGAGTTAGAGAAGCGAGGGGACAAAAGAAGAATTACGTTTTAGGGTTTCTGTTCGGTGGTAGGTCACTTGGTATATTTCATACAAACTTAAATAGATAATGATTTTGAGCAAATGAATAATTCAAAGAGCAATAAATGAAAATAACAACAAAGAGCGCAATGAAAACCAAGAATGTGATGCTGGAACTCCTGCAAAACTCCCAACTCTCCTCCACACAACTTGTATTCACACCATGGCCTTACCAAAAAAAGTTTTCTGATTTCTTGAGATCCCAGGATTTGAAGACTAGGTTCATTCTATGAATATAATTCATAGATCAATGAAATACAGAAACTCAATTTTATGGATTATGATACAATCTCTAAACGGCAATGATGATACTTAAGGCATCCATAACTCAGTGTGTTATGCAATCTAGCATTAACAAGTTACACGGAATGCCATTTCAAGATCGTAAAACTAACTATCAAAATCCAAACAGATCATTCCAAACTAACGAACACATCGATGTAAACACATATCTAACAAGTAAGTAACGACCTGCCACTGTGGACTGCAACTGAAGCTAACTGGTCTTTTCCGGTAGCTAGGTTAATGCAGGAAGCAGATTCTTGGAGCTCTAAAGGGGTATCTTCAGATGGTATATGGACCTCCCATTGTTGACTACTAAACCCATACACCCACAAATTTAGTCATCTCTCAAAACCAGATATGACAATCAAACCCATCGCTCAACTTCCACGTGCATAAAAAACATTCAAAGACACTCGGATACAAATAAACATCCTAAGCATCCCCAAGTCTGCACAAAAAAGTTCACGAATACAATTGTTTACTTAAAAATATATCAGTGCTGAGAACAATAAACCAAATTGCACCATTAAACAATAAACCAAAGCCATGTAAACTCAATGAAAAATCATGGGCCTCAAACAACAGCTCCTCCAATGAATTCGTGTCCTAATGAGTAAAGAACCTGTTGAGATTATTAGTCCCACATTGTCTGGGCATGTAATATCCTGCGGTTTATAATCCCTTAAGACCTCTCCTATCATTGCCAATTGGTTTTGAGTTGGATGCAAGTATTCTAACAGAACCTCTAAAAATATAAACATGACAACCGAAAATGAATTCAAGCAGCAGTTTAGATTTATATGTAATTTATATGTAAATGAGAATGAAAAAAACTTCACATTGCTGCTATCAGACTTAATGTACATATCAAACTGAGGATATCCATATAAAATGACACGATTGAGGATTCGGTTAGAAACAAAATCACTGCTCTGGTGACAACCTTCCCTTTTACAATTGTAGACCAAGATCGAAACAATCGTAATTGAAATTATCGGGGGTGATTCATAAAAGTTGTTTTTGAGAGGTGAAATCATAATCAATGCAGTTGAATTAAAAGGAGATGTTCCTTCACCAGATTCTCTGCACTGGTTTCCGGACACATTCTTTAGCGCCATCTATGTTCCTGGTTGTCATGGGTAGATGTAGTTATGCATATATTTTACGGCAATTAAATCCATATTCGCTTCTTCAAACACAAAAAACAAAATGGTTAAAGAGAGAAGAGAAAGAACTTGATGTAAAGTAATGATCTAATTATGAAGTTGAGAGAAAAAACAACCAAAAATTAAAGGTAAAAACATAAAATCGAAAAAAAAAATAATCAAAATCGGAAAGGAAAATATGTTATACTTCACAATCAAGTTCAACAAACAACTATGGGAAAGCAATAGAGTTACCCAATGAAAAGAAACGGATTAGTAAGATTCAACACAAAAAAAAAGGTTCAGAAATTTAAGAGAAACCCATTGAAGCAACAACTACAGTTAAGGAAGACAGTGAATTTTACTAATACCTAAGAGGAAGTGTAAAAGGAAAATAACAATTGATATCTTTCCAGATCTACGATTGCAGAGTAATCCGAGAGTTATCTCATATCTAAGAGGAAACATTCAATAAATAATTCTAGGTGCCTCCATTTATATATAATAAAAGAGAGCTTGTCCACTAAATTCCCACACATGATACCTTAATCGAGTAGATTCAAATAGTAATTTGCAGTATGAAGATCCATTCCTTTGATCTGGTTGCCGACTTTTTTAACATAGAGCATCACCTTCGCCGAATTTGCACTTTCCCGCTGTTTGATGGCAAAGTTGAAGATTTCTGATAGTGCAAGCTTCAAACCTATTCGAAGGTTTTTGTGATTCCCCTAAATTCCCATATGAAACCACCACTTATCATCGTAGATCTACATGATGCCATTTGTGATTCAGAGTTTTGATGACAGCGTTCATGAAGGAGAGATAAAGAGTTGAATGGGAATTGAGATTCAGGGGAAGGTAGAGAATGAAGATTAGGTTATTATAGGGATTTTGTCTGATGGGCGAACATAACCTAGTCTAGGTGTGTCCAAGCAAATGGGCCAGCCTTGTATCCCATACTTGTGGTTTGAAGTTGAATCTTGGAACCAGAAAAAAGGGTATATTGATTTTCTGGGGTGCCCAAACAAATGTGGTTAGAAATCAACAATTCTTTTGCTTCTTCTTCTTTTATTTATATCAAAAGGGATTGTAATTTTATAGCGGATAGTTTAGCTAAAAGTCTAATTAGGAGTGTGTATGTATCAGAAGATAGATTCTAGGAACTGGGGGAAGGATACGAAGAAATGTTATCTTAAAAATGTCTGTAATCCAAACACTGTAATGTTTCTTTCTTAGTTTTATATATATTTTCTTTTAGAAAAATAAATAAAAATAAATGGGCTAGCCTTGAATCCCATACAACTTTAGGTCGAAAGTTCAAACCGTGGAACCAGATATTGGGTAATATTGCGTTTCATGTAACCGCCTTTAACTGAAAAATGTGATGCTGTTCAGGTTTCAACTCATTTCAAAACCTTCTAATACCTGGTAACCATCACTACTCTGCATCGGCATTGTTTTGATTGAAGACAACTAAACCTCTTCAATTTATGGGAGGGAAGCAGCATAACAAAATAAAATACACTTTCGTACTTCACAACACTCTTAACTGTGTACACATAATTAGGCTAGTTGAGGTAACAATTACAGTGAAAAACAACAACCGAATCGACCACTAAATTTTATACAATCTTGCTCAGAAAAATAAAATACTTTTGCACGGATAAAATAACAACGGAAATAGCAACAAAAATCAAAAAATTGCTTCCCATATGAACTCCTAAATTCTGCTAGACCCATGACTCTCCAACCTGCAACTTACCATTTCCCTGCCAGAACCATAAAACCCTAGACTCTTTGCTATGAATAGGTTTATTTAGTGAACATAACTACTACATCACCAACACTTCTTCTTCACAATTCCTTTCTCTTCTTCACAATTCCTTTCTCTACCTCACATATTATTCAGTGGTCAGGTCATCCACAATTTTTTTTTTAGTATTCCACATTTTCCTATTCCCAAATTAAGATGCAGTAAAATAAAACAAGAGTTATTTTGTAAAAGGGTCGTATGTTTAATTATTAATTAGGGTATGGGTCGTAGAAGATGCATTTGATGGGTTAGGGTCGTTGACTAACTTTGACCGTCCAATTTATTACTAGCATACCCTTGTAAAATAATAAAATTACATTTCACCCTAACTTAGTTAAATACCTAACAGAGCCATTTTGTCAAACATCTTTACTGCATTATCAAACACTTCTTGTTTTCGCCAAACCTAAGAAGATTACTCACTAAGTTTAAGTTTCTTCTCTATTGCAGTGGTTACGCGATAAGTTAGGTCGCAAATTAGTACTTCCATTTAATCTTCTATGCGGCAACAGTAAAAGCCATTTCCGTATGTTTAAAAGGGGTTTGAACTTTGAAGATTGGGTACTTGTTTAGCTAAAATAATTGTTAGATTTGAATAAGCTTTTGGTTTGATTTGTACATGAATGGTATAGTTGTTTGTTTTTCTATAAAAACAGGGCATCAGATATCAGAGAATAGATGCACGGGATGGAATTAGTTTTTCGAGTTGGTGGTGATCGATGAAGTTGCGAGCTAAAGAATCAAAAGTTTTTTTTTTCTCTATGTTTCTATTGCAAGAATCCAATGAAGTTAATGCAGTTGTTTGATCGGAGGAATTGTGGAGAGTTAAAAGAATAAGTGACTTCAGGGTTTTATTGTCCATAAGTTACTTTCAATGGAAGATGATGAAACTTGAAAGTGGACGAGAATATAAAACGGAAAAGGGTGAGAGATCTAAATTCCTTGATTGTCAATGCTAGTCAACTACTAGTCAAAGGGGTTTAGAAAAAATTTAAAAGTCAGCTAACATCCTTCTAACGGTCTATAGTTAGTCAATGACCCTAATGCATCAACCGTATGTTTTACGACCCAGACCCTAATTACACATTAAACTTACGATCCTTTTACAAAATAACTATAAAACAAAATGACTTGAACAAGTTCAAGGTATCAAAGTATGTTAAGATGAACTGCAATTTCAGGCTTCTCAAACTTACCATTCAAGAGCAGATAGTTCGTTCTAGAACAATCAATTGATGAACTTAACAGACCAAAAAAGAAACAAAATCTATTGACGAGCTCATCGAAGTTATCACATAACTAACAAGTACCACCCATCACTGTGAACTACAAATAAAGCTAAATCTAATCAGTCATCTGCACATCCTCTATTGCTTTTGATGATTTTGAAGTAAAGGACAATAAAAATATTTAACAATATTTACGTTTAGAACACCAATACCACTAGGTAAATGATGCTTTCTGGAGTTGGGACTAGCCAATTGCCGCATCAAAACATTAGGAGAATGTTGCATTTCAGGCAACATCCGGACCTAATTACTGAGACAATCCAAAGATGTAGCAACATATAGTTCAAAGAATTTCCTCTGCGGTAATCCATAAACATCCAAGGTTACAGATGCCTCTGCGGCAGTATGGACCAAATAAAAAATGTGTATCTGAAGAGGTGGTTCACGGAAGGGAATCTACATATGAAAACTTGTGCTGCAATAAAAACAATAGTCCGCGAGTTACAACACCAAAGGTGTCACTATCCATGCACAAAAACTCCAACAAAACAAATTATTCACAAAAACCCCATTTAACATAAACTGTATATATTACCATTTTAGTTTAAATCACCCCAACAAAAATAAAAATCAACCCCACCTTTAATTTTTATTATATTCTCAACACCAACAGCAACACACCACAGCAGCACCGCCACTGCACCACCACCACCACCACGTCACCACCACCACCGCGCCACCACCACCGCCACTGCACCGCCACCACCACCGCCACTGCACCGCCACCACCACCGCCACTGCACCACCACCGTCACACCACCACCACCACCACCACCGTCACACCACCGCCACCATAGTCACTGCACCACCACCGCCAGCACCGCCACTGCACCACCACCGCCACTGCACCACCATCGCCCCTACACCACCACCACCACAGTCACTGCACCACCACCACCGCCATTATACCACCACTGCTACCGACGCCACTACACCGCCACCGCCTCCACTACACCACCACCGCCACTGCACCACTACCGCCGCCACTACACCACCACCGCTCCACCACCGCCACCGCCAACCACCACCCACCACCGCCGCCGCCGCCACCACCACCACAAACATATGATTTCATTGATCAATATTCAACAAAATGTGAAAAAAATGATGAAACCAATTTTGGTTTCACCAAAATTAGATGAAATCGAAATTGGTTTCATCATTTTTCACATATTGTCATTTCACCGACACAAACTTCAATGATGAAACCAAACACACTGACTTCCAAGGCAGGCCGAATAAACTAGGAAAAAAAATCAGGTGAAACCAAAATTTGGTTTCATCATAAAAGAAACACAATAAGATGAAACCTACCACCACCGTCAATGCACCACCCCCATCGCCACCTACCACCACCAAACACCACCGCCGACGAAGACCACCACCTTCGCCGAGCAACACCACCATTATCACTGACCTCCACCATTATCACTGACCTCCACCACAAACAATTAATTCCATTGATCAATATTCAACAAAATGAGAAAAAAAATGATGAAACCAAAATTGGTTTCACCAAAATTAGATGAAACTGAAATTGGTTTCATCATTTTTCACATATTGTCATTTCAGCAACACAAGCTTCAATGATGAAACCAAACACATAGACTTCCAAGTCAGGCCGAATAAATTAGGAAAAAAAATCAGGTGAAGCCAAAATTTGGTTGCATCATAAAAGAAACACAATAAGATGAAACCTACCACCACCGTCAACTGCACCACCCCCATCGCCGCCACAACCACAAGCACCACTACCACCACCGTCAGAATTTGATGAAACCAATTTTGTTTTCAACATAAATCTGTCATTTCCCCAGCACAATATTGATTTCAACGATGAAGATGTATCATCAAAACACACATTTGAGGGAAACTAAAACCTACTTTGATGTTTATCGCCGAGAAACACCACCGTTTGTCGCCGACCACCACCACCAACCAGCCACCGCCACAAACAATTAATTTCATTGATCAACATTCAACAAAATAAGAAAGAAAAAAATGATGAAACCAAACAGAAAAAATGATGTAACCAAAATTGGTTTCACCAAAAAATAGATGAAACCGAAATTGGTTTCATTAATTTTCCACATATTGTCATTTCACCAACACAAACTTCAATGATGAAACCGAACACGCCGACTTCCAAGTCAGGCATCAACTTTATTAAAAAAAAAATGTCAGGATTCATTCTTCCCAAAAGACCATGGTTCATGATAAACAGTGCCCTTTTCAGAATGGCCTCGGCAAAAACAATGTTGACAGCAAAAATTTCTTAATTAACAAAAATTAGATGAAACTCATTTTGGTTTCATCATAAATAGATGAAACCCATTTTGTTGTCTGAATACACAATAGAAGTACTAACCGCTAAGGAAGCTACAAAGGATGAGAAATGAAAAAGTAAATGTTTGTTGGCTGGCATGGCCATCTAATTTACAGCACATAGTAAAAACCAGCCAAATCCTGGTAAGTGTTAATAACTGAATTGGCAACTGAGATTGAATTTAAATTTCTATTAGGTGACAATGGTAAAGGTAGACAGACATTATATGCAGCAGACAAAAATGAGACGTGTTAACTGAGCATTTTTGGCCACTAAATGTGACCTTTTAATGTATTCATAAAGCAACTTAGAATAAACAAGAAAAAAAGAAAAAAACTGACCTGGTCTGTACTTGTAAGGTATAAATGGAAGCTGTTGAGACCACCAACAAACCAGAGAGATATAAAACAATATGCCATCAGTACCATGGATGAGGAGATTGCTTCATTTCCCTCCAAACAGTTCCTTCATTCCTTGGTCTCTATTTATGAGAATCTTTACTTCCAACGCAGATATCGAGAATACGTAGATGCAAAGAATGGTTGCAGACCAAACAAACCTGAAGTACCTGTAATTGAACATCCAAACACATAATTATTAACGACCCCTTTTGCTACCTTTAAACTAACTGCTCATGTGATACATTCCGTATCACAAAGAGGAGACCGGAGTAAATAAGTTTAAAGGTTTACAATTGTAGTCAGCTAAGAAACAGATTTGCACAGTACGTGTATATAATTCTACAGACACAGTATGAGACTAAAGGAGAGATTGATTTGTAATCACTGTGTGAATAACAGTGGAGAAGAACTTTATTATTTATAGTGATGAATACAAATTCGTACAATGGAAAATAAACCTAAACTAGCTAACAATTTAGACTACCGTAATTTACATCAATCACTCATAAATTGTGATTTATCTGAGAGAATAATATACATGAATTAAGGAGAAGATTAAGGAAGAACACTAAGTAAGGAAACTAAAAAGATATGCCATATCAATTAGGATTAACTAATTGATATGTCTGACTTGTTCACACGTATATTCCACCTGTATTCTAATACTCCCCCTCAAGTTGGAGTGGGGGGAAGCAAGGTCGACCACACTCAACTTGGAAGTTAGTCGACGATGAACTTGCGAGTTGATCCACGGAGCGAACATAGCTAGGTGCAATTAACTTGGACATTATTTTCTCTCGGATGAAATGGCAATCCAATTCAATGTGTTTAGTCCGTTCATGAAAGACCGGATTTTCTGCAATATGAATTGCAGCTTGGTTATCACAAAAGACAGAAATTGGTTCCGAATGGGGTATATCAAGATCATTTAAGAGATATTTCAACCATTGGAGTTCACACGTGAGTGTTGCAAGAGCACGATATTCGCTTCAGCGAGAAGAGCGGGAAATGGTTACTTGTTTCTTGGTTTTCCAAGAGATGGGACTAGTACCAAGCATAGTGAAATAGCCTGTGGTGGATCGTTTAGTCGTTGGGCAACCCACCGGTCTTTAATCACAATATCCACATAAATGGAGGGTATTACTAGAGGATAAGAAAATGCCTTTTCCTATAGTACCTTTGAGATAACGGAGGATGCGATTTGCGGCATCCATGTGAGCTGTGTGCGGATCACTCATAAATAGACTCATAGTATTAATAGCATATGTGATATCTGGTCTTGTAACAATAAGATATAACAAATGACCAATGAGGCGGCGGAAGATGGTTGGATCGGACATAGGTTGACCATCATTAGGCTTTAGTCGGAGTTGTTGCTCCATAGGAAAATCAGAGGTACGGGCTCCTTTCAATCCCTCATCTTTTAATATGTCTAGAATATATTTTCGTTGACATAAAAATATGCCACTGTTTGAACGAGATACTTCAATTCCTAAAAAATATTGAACTTTACCGAGATCTTTAATTGAAAACGAATTTTCCAAAAATTTCTTGAGATTGGAAATTGATGTTTCGTTGTTCCCGGTGATAATTATGTCATCCACATAAACGAGAAAAAAAACCTGAACCCTTTTATAGGTAAAAAGGCTGTAATCAAGCGATGGATTGAATGAAACCCTTTTGTATAAGGGTGTTAGAGAATTTTGAAAACCACGTTTGCCGAGAAGCTTGTTTAAGGCCATACAATGATTTATTTAATTTGCGTGAGAATGCTCCCCCTCACGTGAAAATCCTGGTAATTTCATATAGATCTCTTCTTCAAGATCACCTTGTAGAAAAGCATTATTTACGTCTAATTGGTGAAGGGACCATCCTTTGGATACCAAGAAAGGAGAAGACGATTAAAGCGAGTTTACTTCGTAAGTGCGAAAGTATCATGATAATCAATGCCTTCAATTTGAGTGTAACCCTTAGCTACAAGACGAGCTTTGTAGCGTTCAATGGAACCATCGGGTTGATATTTAATTTTATAAATCCACTTACAACCTATCGGTTGTTTACTGTGGCAAAGACATGCGAGTCCAAGTATTATTAGCTTCTAAAGCTGAAACTTCATTTTTCATTGCAAGTCGCCATTTCGGATTTTTCATGGCTTGAGTAAAAGAAGTAGGTTCTGTTGTATCCAGGACTTTGGATAAAAAAACTTGATGAGATTGAGAAAAATGTTTTAGTGAAAGATAATTATCCATGGGATATGGTGTATTTGTATGTGCACTAGAACATATATAATCATCCAACCTTTTTGGTAGTTGGCGATGACGTGATGATTTGCGTTCCAAAACTTTTTCTGAAACAGTAGAGTGTTGTAAATATATTGTTGGAACCGAAGTTGGTGGACTAGATGGGGTTGGAGAATTCCCACTTGGATCTTGATTCAATGCTCCGAGGCTACAAATCGAGATGAAAGATTTGGAGTTGTAATAGGTATATGAGAAATTTGAGGTGATGTGGAAAGTTCGTATCATGTATAGTATCATGTACATCTTCTCCATAATTAAAAATGGGACCATCATCTATAGGTCGCATAAGAACAGTGTTTGGGTTCCATGATTATTTTGATTAGGAATGTTTAGAAATGGAAACACCTTTTCATGAAAAATGACATCACGAGAAGTGATAATTTTGCGAGTTTCGACGTTAAAAATGCGATATCCTTTCTGACCGTGCTGGGATATCCTACGAATATGCCAGGATTAGATCGAGAATCAAATTTTGTTTTGATAATGAGTATTTCTTGCAAAACAAAGACAACCAAACACTTTTAAGTTGTTATCGATGGTGAAGTTCCAAATAGCATCTGGTGAGGGGAGTGATTGCCTAAAAGAGGAGTTGGAATTTTGTTTATCAAGTAAACAACATCGAGTATACACTCACCCCAAAATGAAATGGGTAACCCGGATTGAAAGCGGAGAGACGAGCCACATCAAGGAGGTGGCGATGTTTTCTTTCGACGACACCATTTTGTTGTGGTGTATCAACACAACTACGTTGATGAAGGATTCCATGTTCGGCATACCATGATTGAATTTCCTTGGAGAAATTCAGTGCCATTATCAGATCGAATAGTTTGAAGTTGCGGTATGAACATATTTCCATTACCCGAAAATTGGTTATTTTAGAACCAAATTGAGTTTTTATCATGTTAAAAAATAAACCAAGAATTTTTTTTTTTGATTTAGTGACATCAAGTATAACCAGGTGCATCGCGTAAAATCATCAACAATGGTTAGAAAATAGCGCGCACCGGAGTGGGAAGGAATAGTAAATGGACCCCAAATGTCACAGTGTATAAGCTCAAAGGCACGAGTAGTAGAACTAGTACTTTTATTAAATTTCAATCGAGATTGTTTTGCCCGAGGGCATAGATTGCAAGAACAATCCATAGACGACTTAATATAAGGATAAGTCTTACATAAAAATTTGAATCTAAGATCTGATGGGTGGCCTAAACGCCAATGCCATAGATCAAAATTATTTAATACTAATGCTGAAACAGCAGTACTAGTTGATGAACACAAAAAATAGAGGCCATCTTTGGCTTTACCCCGACCAATCTCCAATTTCGTCAAAGGGTCCTGAAAAATACATTGCCATTTGTCAAATAAAACAGCACAATTGATTGATGCTGTCAACTGAGATATTGACAAGAGATTAAACTTAAAAGAAGGTATGTAAAAAACATCGTGTAATTGAAATTTTAGAGAGAAAATCACAGTTCCAATATGAGTGACAAGATAATTCTCACCATTTGGCAACAATACATATATATTGTTAGGAGCCGGTTTATACTTAAGAAAATAACGATAGAGATGAACATATATGTTTAGAAGCACGGTATCAATAATCCAAGTGGATTGATATGGAAGTACCATACCTACGAGATTGGCAGTTGGAACAGGTGGGAGCATCCGCTTCTGAGGATCCACAAGAAGGAAAGAACCTAGCATACTGATCCTTAGTTATACCAGGGATTGGCACTTGCAAGTTAGGTCCAGTTGATGATGAAGCAAGAGCAGTTCCATCTTTGGTTTTGGTTGGATAACCATGGAGCTTGTAACAAGTTTGTTGAGTATGGCCTACACGACCACAATGGTCACAAACGGGACGAGGCTCTTATGATTAAAGAAGGGAGGCCTGGCGACCATCATTTCGAGATACATTCAAAACAGCAGAATCCACCATAGGAATAGTGGAGTGATTGAGCTCTTGTTGTTTCTCTTCTTGGCGCACAAGAGAATAGATCTTTGAGGTATTAGGAAAAGGTTCCATCAACAATATTTGGCTGCGGATGGCAGCAAAACGGTCGTGAAGACCATGTAAAAACTCCATCCCTGATCTTCTTTGAGGCGTTCCAATGTGGATTTGGCATTTCCACAAATACATGGAGAGATAACAACAAGAGATTGAAATTCATCCCATAATGATTTCAACTGTGTAAAATAGGATGAAACAGTCAAACCTTCTTGTTTGAGGTGCGAGATAGCACGCTTGAGTTGAAAGATATTTGGGGCCGACGAATGGAAAAAATGAGTACGAAAATCCTTCCATATTTCATGAGCAGTGGCTGCATAAAGGATGCTGTTGCGAATGTCAGGGGCAACCGAGTGGAGGAGCCAGCTGCTAACAAGGTTATTCGAACGTTCCCAAGAAGCAACATCCTTAGGATCAGCATCTGATGATGGTTTGACAAGAGTTCCATCAACAAAACCCAGTTTGTTCTTTGCTCGAAGAGCCATGGTGATTGCATGAATCCATGTCCCATAATTATCACCAGACAACACGGGGGTGACAAGAGCAGTTGATGGGTTGTCACTATGGTGAATGAAATAAGGATCGACTATTGAACTCATGGCATTGTTCATGATTTCACCTGTATTGTTAACAGTAGAACCCATGGTAGCCAAAAAAAACAAAAACAAATAAAAGATTAAAAAGAAGTAAAAAACTAAAAAAGATGACTCAACCTAGAAAACCTAGACGAAAGATACCATATAGAATTCTGGATATGAGATGAGACTAAAGGAGAGATTGATTTGTAATGTTTGTGTGAATAACAAAGAGAAGAAACTTTATTATTTATAGTGATGAAAAAAAATTCGTACAATGGAAAATAAACCTAAACTAGCTAACAATTTAGACTACCGTAATTTACATCAATCACTCATAAATTGTGATTTATACAGAGAATGCGCAATGCACTGAGCTACCCAAGGGAAATGGTGATCGAATTTCTCCACATAATCATTTAATGGACAATTGTTTCTGCTTTGAGCATCCGCTACATTCCTTGCAGAAACATCTGGCGCGATTTCTCAGCTTCCAGAACATCTAAACGTTAGGAATTTGCTTATCCAAGGACGAACTCATATCACCAGCTTTTGATAATCAACGGTGATTTACTATGCCACTATGCTGTGTATGCAGAAGTCATCATGGTTTTCATCAGCGTTTTTTGATGCAATATACTACTATTATATGCTGATAGAAATAAAGTAACAAGACTCCAGGTAGATAAACCTTCCTAAGTCAAAATACAAGTAACTAATTTAAAGATCATATATAAACAGTCTGAATTTGAAATCCCGCAGTATTCAATTAATATTATTCCACCAACAAATCAATTAACACCAAAAAGAAAAATTCAACTTTTCTTTGGGATTTTCAATTCCCAGTTTCAACAAAATTCTCAACAAAACAAGATCCAATATCTAATTTAATTAAAAAACAGTGAAATAATAAAATTTTAATTACTTACCAACTTCAAATTATCATTAAAATTCATCGTTTCTCCCAACACAATAAGCATATGAAATTGAATCCTGGTCAATGGTTCATTTCCACCATGAGATCAATTCGCCAGCATCACCACCTTGGCTTTACTAATTGAGTTTGTAATAATACTGAAATACATGAATCATTTCGGCTCACTCTCAGATTCAATCGTATTACTATCATCAATTCAGCTTATTGCTTGTAGTGGTGGAGGAAAAGGAGAAAGAATAGGAGATGTTTTTGGTGGGGTTGGGGGAAGAAGAAAACAAGACGGTGATGGTGGAGATGGTTGTGTATTTTCCAGAGGTACATAAGAAAGAGTAGAAGGTACTGATGCTAGTGCTGAAGGGGGAGGAGGAGGGGATTAAGGATCTGGTGTTGATGTCAGATCTGAACATCGTAACAGGTTGGCTGTCACGGAGGTACGGTTGGTGGTCGCGGAGGTACGGTTGGTGGCGATGTAAAATGGTAGTAGCAGAAAAGAATAAGAAGGTTGGTATTAGATTTGAAACTGCTGGTGGTGCGGCGGTTGGAGGAAAAAGAAATGAATTATGAGAGAAGAGAAAAATTTATATGCATACGGGAACAGTGGAGGGCAAGATTGGAAGTGCAAAAGAGTAATGAAAACTAAATTTAACATTTTTAAATTGAAATGGGGTTTTTGTTTTATTTTTTCTAGATATGGTTTTTATTTAGCCCAAATAATATGGGTGGTGTTTGTGTAACTCTAATAGTATCACCCTGGTTTTTTAAAGCTTAAATATAAATGTGCTGCTGGTAAGAACTCCTGCCGAACCCCCAACTCTCCTCCAAACAACTTGTATTTACGTCATGGCCTAACTAAACAGTCTTCTAACTTCTTGAGTTCGTGGGATTTCAAGACGTGGTTCATTCTATGAATATAAGTTAAACTGAATGCCATTTCAGGCTCCTCAAAATTACTATCAAGAAACAAGAAAATCATCTCAGAAGTTTATATTAATGAATCACTCAACTTGGTAAAACTTGACTAACAAGTAGCCACACGTTGAGGACTGAGAGTTCTCCAGAAATTTCTGCAGTAGGTATACTGACCAATGACCTCCCGTTCTCCACGGACAAACCCGTACAAGAATTTTTTTTTGATAATTTAAAGTAAAAACCAGTTGTGACAATGTGACATATACACTTTTTTATAATCAATACTGGGAACTAAGTAGATGGTCACATTCAAAATGAAGTGCATCCTTAAACCAAAACCATATAAACTCAATGTTGTGTTTTATCATACCAAATGGAGAGGAAATATTAAAATTGCAATGAAAGACCAGGTCCTCCATAAGTAAAAGAGCTCCTCCAATGAATTCCCACATTTATGGTGACCTAATGAGTAAAAAACCACTAAAATTTCAGCATGAAAATCTATAACTGCATACTCAATAAGTAAATCAATTGAGACAGCTTTGATGGATATGTTAAATGGGAATGAAAACAAGGATATACAAAATGAATTACCTTGGAGCTATCGGACCCATCGTGAAATCATTTCAGTGAGATATGGATCAGCTGGAGCTTTCAATTACTATCAAAACACCATCACTTGGCCAATTTTTTAGTTTCTAGCTGAGCTCAAATGCCGCATATAACCTCATTTCCACTGGTACTTTAGATTTTAGCTGAGCTGATGTGGCTCCATATCCTCCCACCCGGATTCAAATTCCGAAATAGCTTGGCTTCTGATATCTTTCTCCAAAGCACCATGAGTCTTTTGTATACCGAGCTTTCTAACTTGGCCAAATTCAACTATCAGTGATTCAAAACTTAGTCACCAAATTCGCTCAAAGACATCACGAATTTCCCTGAAATTCGCGAATTTGCGCTCCTCACTGAAATTCTTGTTGAGAGCGCGCTCCTCACAAGGGAGAATCACGCTCCCAACATGGGAGGAGCGTTTCACTTGTAACCCAAGAGAATCCTATATATCTTTTTAGATCCTAGAAGTTTTAGAGACTCCTAAATTTTCTCTCTTTGTCTATAATTCTGTATATACGATCCATTATCTACAAACTTTTCAATACCTCGATCACTTGCCAAAAGAAAATCTAAGTTTAGGCACTTTATTAATATTTCTAAACGTTTTTCATTTTATTTGTTATGAAAATTATCAGTATTATTAAATTAGTCTAGATATTATATATTCACAGACAATCATACAAGTGCAATATTCAGTCAAATCAAGATTGCATGCAAACTCTCAGTTAACCGCACCTCATACATATTGTTGTTTTTATTTTCACAATTATATTTGATGAAACAGAGGCAGGCATCTCTAGACTTTGAATGCAATAAGTCGAGCACAAAATCAAACTAAACTAACTAGTACATAGTCATACATGATATACAACTTAGTGCAGTTTGAAAATTGAAAATCTATCAAAATATACCCACATGCTTTTTGCTTCCTTTTTTAAAAAATTGAAAAAATTGAAACCTTTTTTCATCCGATTCATTATTATTGAAGCCAAAATATTTGTTTAACAGGATAGTTCAGACAGACACTTTGAAATATCAAAATCATTATCAAACTATCCGTCTTCTGTCCTAAATTCCCATTTTAATCTTCAATTTACTACATTATTAATCTTCAAATTTACTACAAGTTTAACAACAGGGTTGCAAAAGGAGGACAAAGAATGCAATTAGAGACAAAAAAAAAAAAAAAAAACACAAAGAATGATACCTCATCAGATGTGACTCCAAACTGATCTCCGAACATGATTTTCCTTGGAATTTATTTGAGAGGAGATATCATAATGCTGATGATGTACTCTTTTTGTTCTTCCACCAAAATCCCATATGAATCTACCGCTGAATAATCTACATGATGATGCCATTTGAAAAGAAGAAAAGAAGAGGGAGACTATTATTACCAGAAGATGATGATATATGAGTACTGAGCCTTTGGTTGGCCCTAATCAGCTCGTCTGACTCTAACTGATAGGCGGGACATAATTTTTAATGTAATTTACTTCAGAGAAGATATCATAATGCTGATGATGTACTGTTATTGTTTTTCCACCACAATCCCATATGAATCTATCACTGACTAATCTACATGATTCCATTTGTAGTGAAGAAAAGAAAAAAGAGACTATTATTACCAGAAGATGATGATATAAGAGAAGTGAGCCTTTGGTTGGTCCTAGTTTTCTATAGATCTGGGATTTGATGATTTTAGAGTTTATGACGGCATTCTTGAGGGAGAGATTCGGAGAAAGGAGGAAATGAAAGAAGAGGAATCAAATCTAGGGTTTCCTCATGGGACTCATACTTTAGGTATGTTATAAGCCCACGAGCCCAATCAATCAACTCGTCTGACTCTAACTCTTTGTACTAGATGTCGAGCAAGATTCAAATCCCTTGTCATGTCCAAGACGAGGTAAGTTTGCCAAAGCCTCACTCCCCCTCTTATATTTGAGGTCAAATTTCTAGATATCTAGTCCAAAACTTATTGATTTTTTAGCAATTTTACTCACTTTTGACTAGGTGTTCTGATTCTACTAGAGTGCAATTAAAAAAAAAATTGTATTCGCATTGGCAGTTCAACCTAGCCAAAAAGAAGGTCAGGAATTGCCCTTAAGAGATCGGTAAAACATATCATTTTCTCTTGGGTATTCCGAGGCATGTGCCAAGCAAAGAATAAAATGGAGAGCCAGGGAATTAGAAATGTAGGAATGTTTTGTGCTACAGAAGTAGCAATCAACTACACTTGCACAAGCAACCCTCAAGGCCACAACTCTACCAAAATTATCAACAGGGTGATCCATTCTAGGCAATGGATCTGAACACTGCAGGCAATGGATCTGAACACTGCAGAGTTGATTTGTTGTATCCATCTCTGTGATTTTGTGTTTTTTTTTTTTTTAGGTATTGGAAGCGTAGCATGGATCAAGGATGATACCAAGTTAGAAAATATGTTTTGGTGAATGACTTCCGCAGTTTTGGTTGTGGAGTCGTGTTCATATTTATATATGAAAAGAGGTACAAGATAGTTGCTATTCAATAGCCAACAGATGCTACATTGACGCTAACAATAAGACTAAAGACTCTCCCTATAAACTCGTTCTTGTTGGTTATGTTTACTGAAATTGTTCCGAGTCTTTAGCTTCTGAGTTGCTATCCTTAAAAAAAAGACAATAGGATGGATGCTGAGCTTTAGAATTTCATGTGTTGTAAAGTTCTGTGCTACACGGGTAAGAATCACATCATAAGGCCACAACTTTCCCAAACTTTTAGACTTGCCATTCAACATTCTATGACCATAGAAAGATCAAAATTTAATTCTTCGAATCCATAGTCAGATCAGAAATTTTCAAAACAATGAGTGGAAAAATCATAGTGCTGCCAAATTGTATAACGAGATGTCTTGATGAACACTGAGAGGAAAAATCATAATGTCTTGACAATACGGAATATATAATGATGTGCAATTATCAATGATGATATACATAAAAAATTATCAACAGGGTGATCCATTCT
Source organism: Papaver bracteatum (assembly GCA_023529315.1). Taxonomy (NCBI): domain Eukaryota; kingdom Viridiplantae; phylum Streptophyta; class Magnoliopsida; order Ranunculales; family Papaveraceae; genus Papaver; species Papaver bracteatum. The sequence goes on from JAJJWX010003087.1 coordinate 21,257, forward strand.
ATCTTATCTTATACTATAATAAAGAAAAGACCCCATTTTGGTGAAACCTTTTTGGTTGTTCACAAAAAACAAAATAGTTTGGTGTCACCTTTATATTACTAATATGACCTTAAATATCAATCATTACCCAATGATTATATATTTACATGAATGTCATTATTTTAAAATTAGATCTAAAAAATTTAAAACTTGATATCTTTCAAAATACATACCGAATTTTTATAAAATTAATATATTCAGAAAGCTCTTTAAATTATCTACGTAATAAGTACAAATAAGAATATTAAAAAAAATATTAAGATTTTTTTTTCATTACCATCAAATTTGGTGTTGTTAAAGCAATCAAAATCAAGCATGTGCATCGCACATGTGGTCTTACTAGTGACCATAAAGAAATCATCAATCACACAAGAGTCAATTGTTTAGAGACATCAGAAATCAGTGGTCGAATTGATTCAGAAGTACACTGAATATTTACAAAATAAAATAAAAAAATGGTATAAGATATTTCGATTACTCTTGAAATCAAATTAGACAATAAAGCAAAAAAAACCAACCACTAGCCAATATACAATCTTGAGTATGTAGCATTATGGTTGGAAGTAATGGAAATATGTGGTCTTGGCTACGTTTGAATGTCATGTTATCAGACCCGGTGTAAAATGGATCCCAGTTCCTGCCTTACCGGCCCAGTTGTATAAAAGACGAGTATAATTCAGCTGACCTGCTGGTTTATTAATTCTTCCAATCCATGAACGTCGTTTACTAATATTGTTTTCTTCAGAACAGCCTAGGAACTCTCATATCCAAACTGTAGACATCTCAGTGATTCGCGGAAAAAAATCTTCTAATGTACCCTATTTTCATCCCCAAATGACAAAGTTCATTCGCTTCAATAAATATTTAAGTAACAAATAGCCACTCCACACTGTGGACTGCAACTAAAGCGAACAAGTTTTTTCAAGCATACCCTCCCTACCTAAGATAATCCAAGATAATCCAGGATGCAGGTTGCGAGAGCTTAAGGAGGAAATCTTTCGAAGGTATATTTCCCTCCAACTGCTCGCCGGCAAACCCATTCAAGTACAATCTTTGTCAACACTCAAAACAAAATACGATAATGCAGAGCTTATAAATCCATTCCAAGACAACTAACGTCAATCCAAAATAGTAAATACCCTTTAGTAAGCAGCACCAATCTGCACAACAAAGTGGAAAAATACAGATGAATGCTGAGAACTAAGTTGATAGCACAGTCGAAGAGAAGTGCTGCGTTAAACAATATACCCAAACCATATAAACTGAAATTTGTGATTTAGAACACCAAATCTCATTACCTGTTTTGAGAGGAAAAATCATTGTTGCGTTAATGAAAGTTGTTCAGTAAAAAAGCTGATTCATGTCAAAGAGCTGTTCCATTCATGTCAAAGAGCTCTTCTACTGAGTACCCACATATTCAGTAACCTAACGAGTAAAAAACCACAAAAATTTCAACATGACAACCAAAATGAAAGCTATAAGACCCAACTTACCAACTGAATTCAATTTCTTAAATTCAATAAATGGAACAGTTTTGATTCATAATTTAGTAATTTACATATAAAAAAATTAAACTCAAATAAATCTGAAATATCCTACATTAGACCATCCCTGTTTTCATGGCATCACCCATACGAATGATTCCTCACTTTCAGAAAAATACGAGCTAAAGAGATACAACTTTAGTTTAGAAAGCAACAAATTGTTACAGATCCCAAAAAGATTCCTATACAGTGATAGAGAGAGATAGAAGTGTCATTTCACCTGAGTATGATCCTAAATCCAACCAAGAAACATGATCTTTCTTCATCGTAGTATCTTTTTCTTTCTATAATACTTCAGCTATTGATTAAGATTGTTTCCTTAACTTCCGAAGTGAGAAATCTTATTTGAAAGGAGATATCATAATGCTGATGAACTCAAAGGGGTTCTTGTTCTTCCACCATACTCCGAAACGAAATCAGGCGCCATTTGGGTTCAGGACGGCGGCGCATGAGGGAGAAAGTTAGAGGAGGGAATGAAGAAGAATAAAAACTAGGTTTAGGGTTTTTGTTCATATGCAGCTTTGCTAAGGCAGTGCGCAGGGGTCAAGGGTAAGAGTGAGCAACAAAAGGTGTGGTGAGTTTCATTTTCCCTATTTATTCTGTTGGAATATTTTCAACCGCGCTACGAAGGGGGGTCCTGGGGGGCGTAGCCCCCCAGGCTGTGGGGGTCTAGGGGGCAACGCCCCCGGAAGAATTTTTTGGATATGCAATTGTTTGGACAGTTGGAAAACGTTTCCAGAAAATTCTAAATTCAACAGACAGTGGCTGTTGATGAAGAGACGCATCTCTTTGTGAAGAGAAACCTGTTGGTGAAAAGACAAATGGATGTCAAAACTGCCTTCCTAAATGGAGATTTGGAAGAAGAGATATATATGGAACAACCTGAAGGTTTCATATTGCCAGGCCAAGAAAAGAAGGTTTGCAAGTTGGTTAAATCTCTTTATGGCTTGAAGCAAGCTCCCATGCAATGGCATGCGAAGTTTGACGAAGTGATTTTGTCATATGGTTTTGTGGTGAATGATGCAGATAAATGTATCTATAGTAAGCATGATAGTTCTGGATGTGTGATTCTCTGTTTATATGTTGATGATATGCTTATTTTGGATCCGACATATCTATGGTGGAAGAAACAAAGAAGTTTCTTGGCTCTAACTTTGATATGAAGGATTTAGGAGAATTTGATGTAATCTTGGGAATTAAGATCCTAAGAAAGGGAATGAGTTGGCTTTAACCCAATCTCATTATATTGAGAAATTTCTCAAAAGGTATGATCACTTTGATGACGATCCAAAGACCTACTCCTTTAGACCATACTATCAAGTTAAAGGAGAACACCGGTCGTACTCATGCACAACTTGAGTATTCGGTGTCATTGGGAGTCTTATGTATGCTATGCATTGCACAAGACCGGACATAGCCCATGCGGTGGGGTTGTTATGTCGTTTTCAAGTAATCCTGGTTGAACACCGGAAAAACGGTTTCCGAGTTATGGCTTACTTGAAAGGAACAATTGATTTTGGTTTGCATTACCAAGGCTATCCCATTTGTATTGGAAGGTTCTGACGATGCTAACCGGAACAATGTAGAATCCAAGTCCAAGTCGACATCTGGATGGATTTTTACTTTAGGAGGTCTTCTGTGTGTCTTGGAGTTCCAAGAAACAGACTTGTATATCTCGATTCAACAATGTTGTCGTAATTGATAGCTTTAACGAATGCATGTAAAGAGGCAGAATGGCTTAGGGACCTTCTTATGGAAATTCCACTTTGGAAGAAGCCATCTCCAGGAGTTTTGATTAATTGTGATAATCAAGCTACAATCTATAATGTCTCTAATAAGACTTATAATGGAAAGTGTAGACATGCGAGTCTCGGACACCAATTGGTTAGGCAACTACTCAAGAGGGAGTGGTTACGGTTAACTTTATTGAATCTAAAAGGAATTTGGCAGACCCATTCACAAAGAGTCTACCATATTCAGTTGCTTCAATAAAATGTAATGAAATGGGACTAAGGTCTGTGAAGGAAGGTTGATCTCCCATAGCGAGAAACCCAACCTATGTTTTGAAAAGGATAAACAAGGTTCAATGGTACCAACAAGTTATGGGTGTAGATTATGGAGCACTAGCATAAAACTTCCCATTTCAAGTTAGTGCTGGTTTTTCTGCAAGAAAATAGGATGGATGTAAATCCTTAATGAGTCATGTGATTAGTAAAAGGTGTCTCGCAGAAACACCTTCGAGACTTACCTATATGAGTATGGAAATGTGGGCCGTTTCCTAAGAGAAGAAGACCGTTCTCTAAAGAAGACTCATGAATAAGGATATAAGCACAAGGCCTTTATAGTGCTTGGCTACAGAACACATGTCTTATGGAATCAATATGTGTGGAGACTCCGGCTTTGTCATAAGGGATTCTTGGTTCAAGACTAGTTTCACCATAGAATATCGATAAAGCTTTGAGTTTCTTACACTAAGTGAAGGTTCAAACCCAAAAGGTACCTATCATTTATGTATTGGTTTCAACGATGATGCTTAGTCTCAATTGTGCTAGAACTACGTTGGCTTGATCCCACTCGGGTACGTAGGCGATCACTTCGGTGATGCAGCCGCTCTGGTTTTAAAAGTTTTTAACTTTGTTTTATGGTTTTGAAAATAAGGGGAGAATGTTGGAATATTTTCAATCGCGCTACGAAGGGGGGTCCTGGGGGGCGTACATTCAACTTCTTGTTGGAATATTTTCAATTGCGCTGCGAAGGGGAGACCGCCCCTGGTGGGGGTCTAGGGGGCAACGCCCCCGGAAGAATTTTTTGGATATGCAATTGTTTGGACAGTTGGAAAACGTTTCCAGAAAATTCTAAATTCAACAGACAGTGGCTGTTGATGAAGAGACGCATCTCTTTGTGAAGAGAAACCTGTTGGTGAAAAGACATGTCTTTTCCCAACAGATGCAAAAACTCCTATAAGTAGCATCTCCCAAACCCATTTCGAAATCATCTCTTGGAAAACCCTTTCTCTGTTTTCTCTCTTCTTCTAAAGCATCATTAGAACCTTCTTTTCATGTGTTCTTGATTGGGTCAAGGGGTGCAAACCTTGAATCCAATTTTCGGTTGTAGGGCTTTCACTGTATCCTCAAGGCAGTATTTCACATACCTGTTGCAATCGCCAATTCGTTGGGAGGGTAGAAATATTTGTCTAAAAGAAATCACCAGAGCCTTGAAAGCTTTTGAGTACAACCACAGTCTGTTTGTGTTTCATCTCCATTGCAGCCCGGTAATTTTTTCCAACATATTCAAACTGTCTTATACAAGATTTTATTTTCTCCGTTTAATGGAAATTCCAAAGCAGGCTATGCCAGTTCAAAAGTCTTCTGACTTATCACCTATAACAAATATTCTCGGAAAAGGATTTTGACATCGGCGAACATGACAAGGTATGTTCTAATTATGGTTTTCTTTTAATTGGCAGTAGTTAGTGTGACAAATGCAGGCTTATAGACAATATGGAGAGGACTCGATGGCTACGAATTTTTATACAGTGGTCAAACTATTTCAATAGCAGTGAGTAATTAAGCTGGTAAGAAGAGTGTCTATTTTTTAATCCGGAAGTAGCGCCTATCACTGTAATTGGGCCGACTGACCGGAGGGCCCGTAGGGAGGGAGTAGCACTTGTGCCTTCTCCAGAGCTGTGTGAATGGTCATACCAGGAGGCTCTTGCATTCCCCCAGGAAATGACATAAAAATTGGAGACATATTTGAATACTGGATGAGCATTGACAGTCATCACAACATGCTGAAAGGAAGACTAAATATGGATATGATTGTTGCATGGTCCATATGGAATGAAAGATGTGAAGTCAAATTACAACAAAAGAAAGCAATTCCACAGACAAATGCCAGTCAAGCCCTGACTTTTGCTGTGTACATTGAAAATCTTTATGACAAAACTGACCAGAATCCAGCTCTTGGTCATCAACCCTCTCCTACCTTACATTGGAAACCACCTGCATCTCCATGCTATGTCATAAACTGTGATGCTTCCTATGATACAACTGCTGGACTAACTGGGATTGCACTTCTTCTCCGTGATTTTGAAGGAAACTGGTGGGGATGCGCTACAAAATGCTATGCAGGAATAGCGAGTTCGGAGCAAGCAGAATGTTTGGCATTCTATCATGCTGTCACCGGGAGTAAAGAGTTGCAGCACACACATATAGTCATGGAAACTGGTGTGAAGGGAATTGAAAGCTACATCAACCACTCTACACCGGTGATAGCGTGGGAAAATGAAAACATTTTGGTTGACGCTTTAGATAGTCTTAAAAACATCCCCAAGTGGGAATGTCATTTTGTTCCTAGAATTTGTAATAAACCTGCTGACAAACTAGCTAAGTACAGCAGGAAAAATGGAGTCACTAGGGTATGGCTTGATAAACCCCCAAGTATCATTGAGAGTCTCTTGGTAGCAGACAATGTTATGATTCCTAAATTAATTAATTTTCATATTTGGCAGCAAAAAAAAAAAAAAAAAAACATCAACTTCCTCTTTCACCACTACAGTATCAGTTGAGACTCCATGTTTTTGAATCATCACTTTCCCCCATTTTTTATGATTCGGACTGGTTAGATAATTAATTTTTGATCTTAAAGGCACAATTGTAGCACTATTTTAATTGGAAATCATTTCTAGTTATTTTAAACAATATGTAGTTGGATTACCCAACTAGATAGGTAGATCAGATTGATCTTGCCCTATACTATAAAGCTAAAAAGTTTGGCAAAGAAGTGTGCATCATACACATGCAGGGTATTGTACTGCCAATTCCTTCTCCAGGGTTCAAGCACTTTACATATTAGCACGGAATTGGGGTTTTATCATTGTGCAAGGCTCTATTGTACAATTATTATTCTTTTGTAATTGCTAATATGTCTTCACCCTTCAAGAGGAAACAGACTGAAATGGTATTTTTACATATATCTTTGTATGCAAATATCCAGAAGTGAAAATACAGTCGGATACATTTCATTTTTATTCCTACTAATTTGGCCCTAACTAATGATACTAGAGATGGAACCGATAGAGAGGTTATCCACAAGTGGAGACATCTATATATATGTGATCATGTTGCTAGACATTTAGAATACGGATACTCTGGCCAAGAGATGGAGAACAAGTCATGCGAGGCTTCTACGGGATCTGTGTTTTTTGTTCTATTGAATCACTCAAAGAACGGACAGAAATGGGACAAGTATCATTCATATAGCCTTTGGACATGCACGTAAACGTCATATTTCTTTGTGTACCATTCGTATGCGTTAGCCATGGAGTCCATATTTAATAAACCCAAATATATTACGTGATATTTTTAGGTAACAGAATATATTCTCTAGAATATTTATGGTAAAGAGGAATTCCTCGGCTTGATTAAGCCGAGCTAAATCATATTACAACCATTTTAGGTCGTATAAATTGAACGACTAGAGATGGATTTATCTATGGCCAGAAATTTAAGTCAAAAATTAAGTCAAAAAATGAAGTTAAGGGATCCGCTCCCTTTAGTTTATTAGAAAGCAACAAATTATGACAGATTCCAAAAAGATTCTTATACAGTGAAAGAGAGAGAGAGAGAGAAGTGTCATTTCACCTGTGTATGATCCTAAATCTAACCAACAAACATGATCTTTCTTCATTGTAGTATCTTTTTCTTTCTATAATACTTCAGATATTCATCAAGATTGTTTCCTAATGTTCAGAAGTGAGAAATCTTACTTGAGAGGAGATATCATAATGCTGATGAACTCAAAGGGGTTCTTGTTCTTCCACAACACTCCCAAACGAAATCAGGTGCCATTTGGGTTCAAGACGGCGGCGCATGAGGGAGAAAGTTAGAGGAGGGGATGAAGAAGAAGCAAAAATAGGTTTAGGGTTTTTGTTGGGACTTAAATAGTACTAGTAATTTCGGTCAAACATAGTCAAAGCCAGTCAAGGAAATAACTTTGGTGTGCCCAAATAAAATTGGCTTGGGCCTGATGAATCCAGTGATGTCAGATGTCCAGACCCACACCAAATAAAATTGGCTTGGGCCTGATGAATCCAGTGATGTCAGATGTCCAGACCTTTGAAGTTCAACCAGGTGAACAAAAAGTCCGGAACTGCTGGTTTCACTCGTAACCGTCCGCAAAATTGCGGGTGAAACTCAATCCTTAAGATTTATGGACCGGTGCATAGATGTCGTAGGGTGAGTGCATCACATGTTCACATAGGTCGGTGTAATGATCTGAAGAGGTGGTTCATCATAGGTAAGCAATCAGGACTCTTAAATTCACTTCGAAGGACACTACCAAACCAAACACTAGATTTCATTCAATCTTGAATATGTAAAATCATTGTTTAAATGCAGAGTAACATCTGAACTTCTGGATAATGCACAGAGAAATAAAAAAAAGGTACTAAAAATAACAATGAAAATAGCAACAAAACCATATTGCACCTTTCATCAGTAAAAAAAAATAAAAACATAAAATTGAAACTTGTATTTAGACTTTTGCAGACCCTTTGCTATTATCAGGTTTATTCAATGAACACAACTACTACATCAGTTAGCAAGTGGGGAGAAAGTTCATCCTAGTCAGTCTTACACAAAAACAGCTGCGGTATTCCGTATTTCCTCATTCAACACAAATGATTACCCAGACAATCAAGATACAGAAACATAAATTATAATGAATTGAATAAGTTCAAGAGATCAAAATAAGTAATCTGAATGAAAATTGCAAGCTTCTCAACATTACTATACAATTCCAGAGCTATCAATTAACGAACTGATTGTAACAAACACATAACTAACAAGTAACCACGCACGACTGTTCGATTTCAACTAAAGCTAAACAGTCTTTCTATTTCACATCATCCACATCTCAGCTGCTGCAAGACGCAGGCCCAGAGAGCACAAACCCGGATGCACAATAAATATTTATAAAACAACCCATTCCAAGACACTCCTATAACCTTATACAAATAAACATATGAATCATATATCCTCCACTAGCATCCTCAATTAAGCCTTGGCATCAAAAGTAGTCACACCATACTCAGCAACATAAGTTAAATCAAAATCAAAACCACGTAAGCTCGATGTTGTATTTTAGCATATGCTAATGTCAATGAATATAAGAAGACCATGAAATGCCTTGGAAAGGGGTATCAGACTTCTAATGTTGAATCAATCAACTGGATCAGAACCCTTTTTCAGATTAATAAATTATTAAATACCCAAATCTCAAAAAAAAATTCTTGGCTTAGGATAGAAAAACGAAGAATATTAAAAAAGAAAGTTAAAAAATTGATCTCTCTGATTAATTCGGTCAGACTTCCATCGAACGTGAAGTATTACACATAAAATAATCTTGAATTAAGGCGGTTTATGGATCAGGCTCGAGAAAGTATTAAAAAGAAAAACCAGGTTTTGAAAGGAAAAGTGAAGGTCATGGTCAAGCTGTGCCCTAATAAGTTTTAAACTGGGCAAGCCCTAAGGTCAAAACTAGTCAAACAAAGTCAATGTCAAACTTGAGATGTAAGATGTTCGAATCTTTCGGTCTAAGAGTAAGGGCTACGGTGGTTGAGAGTCTCTTTCAAACGGAAGAGTTGATCAAATTAGGTCCTAATATGGTAATGCAAAGGACAGTTCGATCTGCAGGATAGCTGATTTACAAGCAAAAACCAACCGGCGGCAAATGGTTGGGTGAGGCTGCTGGTGGAAAAAAGAAGCAACTGAAGAGGTTGTGGACATGATTCTGGTGCAAAGATGTTCTTAGGGTTAGTTGGGCCTAAGGATCTGAAGAGGTGGTTCATGAGAGGTAAGCAACGCACAACAAATAGAGCGCTTCTGCAATTCAACGCTTTTAAAACCACTTCTTTAAACACATAATAACTAAACTAAACACTAACTTTAGAATCGCAAGCCCCATACAGGGCTTTATATTGTACCAAAACCATGGAAACCCAATGTTCTGTTTCAAGATACCGAATTCTGCTTCCGAGAGGAATCACTATTTTATGAGAGGAAAACTCATAGTAGCAATAATGAGTAAAAGAAGCACAATTTCAGCATGACGACAACCAATAGAAAGCTGTAAGAGCCAATTTACCCGCTGACTTCAAATTTTGAAAATTAAAACCACAAACTCAATCAATGTAATAAATTGGAATGAAAAACAAGGATACACATTCGAATTACCTTGGTGCTGGCCAAACCACGGTGAAATGCATTTCAGTGAGAGCTGATGACTGATGACATACTGAATTAGTCAACTGGATCAGAGGCCTTCTTCAGATTATTAGTTTATTAGAGGATCAGAAGATGAAATAAACAAAATCAAACTTTAATAGAAAGAAAATCCCTAAAATCTTAAGTTTTCTGTAGGGTTTTGTTTTTTGTTCCTCAGTTATGATCTCCGATGCCGAAAAACCTGAGGAATCTTGATAGATCATAAAAGATGTTATGCAAACAGTAAGAATCTTGTTTGAGAGGTGATATCATAATATTTGAATTCAGAGTGGATGTATTGTTCCTCCAACACCACATTCCCGTACGAAACCACTTACGAATAATCTACATGATGCCATTTTGTAGAAATGAAAAGAAGAATAAGAAGATTATTACCAGAAGATCTTGGTTATCTGTAGTGTTGATGGCAGCTTGAGGTTTTTTTTTTTGTTTATTAGCAGATAGTCGGAGATGAGGGAATGAATGTTAGGTTTTAGGGTTTTTGGTTTGGTGTTAAATAGTAAGTCAAGGTCAAAATTAGTCAACGTAAAGCTAAGATCTCTTTTATTTTTTTGATAAAGGCAAACGATATATCAAAAAGAAAGAAAGAGGGGATATCCTCAAGGAAATCCTAACGTTTGGGTCAAACGTTATGGACGGGTATGTTTTCAGTCAATGAATATTGACGTACTGGGTTGAATCGGTCAACCTAGTTGATACAAAAATATATTTTCGCCCTCCAGTTAACTCAACCACACCCGTATTATTAATTTGGTACTTGTGAAAAAAATTCGCATAATATAAATTGGGTACCTTGTTAACATTGTCGCATAATATTAATTGGGTACATCTTTAAAGAGGTCTTATATTATTAATTGGGTACCTATAAAACAAATTCGCATAATTTAAATTGGGTAATTGTGTAACATGGTCGCATAAATTACAATGGTATCTTATTTTTCAGTGTACCATAATTAATCAAGATCTTGATTGTGAAACTACAAACTCAAGGATCTAAAGGTGCCTAGTAGTACTTCAAGGATGTTCGATCGATTTTTCAGATCTAGTTTGACGAGATAATGACCCTATAATTGTCTTTGTTGATCTGATCCTTCTGAATTTTCAATTCCTATTTCTAACCAAGAATGAGATTCTTCTGCCTTGCCTTGATAGAAGTCAATGCGGTCTAAGAAATGTATAGTTGTACTTGTATGCTTTATCTGTTGATTCTATTCAACAAACTTCACAGCAACATGATTTTGTTAAATAACTGAAAATGAGATCCATTCAAACTTCACCATCTTCTTCTCCACCAATCTCTCTTTACAACAAAAATGAAAGAATAAAACAACTTGAATATCACACCCTTATGTTCTGCTTGAGTTTAAATTAGTCAAAGAGTTGGAATTTTTTATGCCAATTCAAGTAGGCCACGTGACTGATCACTGATTTGGTTTAAAGAATTGGTTTTGTGAAGTCTGTGGTCTTCAGGATTCAGTTTCACATGGGAATCAAATGTTTGTTTATCTACTAGGAGTGGAAATGTATATTTTTTTTACTGAAAGGATTTATATACGGAAATGATACAACATTGAAGAGCAATAAGAAAGATAACAAGTGCATTACAGAAATTGGAGTACAAATATAAAAGCGCATAACCTGTGTATATGGAAATGTCAGACACGCATCAACATCTCCATAACTAAATCGTTCCAGGAATCGATCGGTCCAGGCAAACACCAGTGCAAACAATCATTTTGAACCTTGGCATTTTTATCCGGATTAAACTGCCTGTATGGACCAGGATGTCCGTCGAGTCTGAGTGTTGAAAGCAGGGTAGTGTCTAAGAGTTTAAATTTTGCTCTTCTTACGGATCCTGAAGTATTTGCTGCTTTCTCGAATTCCTATAACTCGATTTTGCGCATTGCAGAATCGAAATAGTTCAAGCTTATCTCACCTTTTTTATACGGAAATGTCCGGTTGCAAGTCCCTCCGCGGAACCATTCTCCATTCTCAAAATGATCCGGTGTGGTTGTCCTAAACAAAACTACGGCATTGTTACGAGAGATACTGATGAAGTTGAAAACCATCTTAATGGCTTTAGGGTGTGATAAATGTGACGGAGTTCTAGCTCTTTCTCGGATGAAGGTTTCACTTGGAAGTGAAACAGAGAGATTCAACTGTGAAAGATATGTAAGCAACAAAACAACCCAATAGTCGCGAACATATAAAGTGATGTTGTAATGCCAAACAATCACAAATCACGGGTTCTCAACTTGTTGATGAACAATAATACGATACAAGATGGACTGACTTTGATATAACACACCAATGAATCCAAATATGATGGTGGTATTGAGTTGTGCTGCGTACATCGTTGCTGATAAATATAGAGCAATGTTGTAGAACGGTGGCAATAAACGGCTTAACGCTCTCCCTGAGAACGAGATTATTAGTATCAAATCGAAAAAGTACCTGGACATCTTCGGAAACAATTCGATCTACACCATGATCCATTGAGCTTATATCTCCCGCAAGACAAAAGCCAAGTTCTTCGAAGTCTCTCTACGAGTTGATGAGGCATGCCAAGACTCGGTAAGTTGGTGTGTGACTCATAAGGGTTCCAAGAGTTCTTTGCCAACTGAAATGGTGGAATGCATCCATAGCTATAAATTTTTGACACCTTACTACTTTTATCTGAAGTAGACAATCCAGAAAATACTTCAATCTACGCAAGTTTAGGTTACCATCAGTCGGGAAAAAAACAAGGTAGAGGTCGAAGAGAAAAAATCCCTAGTTGTTGAACAACCTTCAACCAAATTTATATGTACTTAGAGTAAACAATATTCAATCAAAAATAAATAAATTAACCCATCGAAGTTGGAATCGCACCATATCTGAATAACTTTCTCGAGATTAGGATTGATAAGAACACCAAAATAGAAAGTGAACCTGTTCTGGCATATCACTTCAACATTTTATGCATGGTGAAACAAAAAGGCATAGATCAAACTTTTAGGTTCAAGAATTCGGTTAATGAGAGAAATTCAAGTACACAACATGACTAAATGAACTTGGCCTAATAGCTAAATCTGAATTAGCAAACTGTTGTTAGTGTAAGAAATGAAATTGGAGTGATATAATGGATTCAATCACAAAACTGGAAGGGTGGTTTGTGTTAATAAGAAGTATTCTCAGCTTAAGGTTTACTCAATCAATTCAATTCAACTATTGAAGTTGATCTAATAAGAACTAACTACAATATTTTGTTTATATGGCACATCAAGTATAGATTCAACCTCTTCTTCAATTACAACACCAATTAAACTAGAAACCAAAATCAAGATAGTAATAATCACGAGAAATAGAAGAATAAAAAATGTACACTCATGAGACAAAAGTTCAACAAAAGATGTAGGAATTAACAAAACCAAGGTAAAAAAGTTCCAATTTCACTTCGAAATCAATAAAATGAAACAAAACCCAGATTGATATTCACTTGAATTAATCATTAGACTATTAGAGTGTTGAAACATATACCTGAGAAACATCTTCTTCAATTTCAGATGATGGTTCCACAGAAAATGCTATACAAACAACAGATGATTTTTTTTCCTTCCCAGACAGGGGAAATGATTTGCTCAAGTGAGTGTTAATAGTTGATGTAAGTGAGGTGAACCCAAATCCTGATTTAAGAAAAGAAGTTAATGGAATAATGGGGTTGGAAAAAAGAGAAGCCATTGTGAAAAAGTTTTCATTGCGTATATTAGAACTTGTGGAGTATTTTCACATTATCTAAACTATGGTTGCAAACTAACTAGAGTTAAGGGGTAAAATGGGGAAAAAAAATTCCAAACTGAAAAACTGGGAACGGACTGAGTCACTTGTCCGTCTTTAAAAGAAAACTGAAAACTTGGAGGAATCGGGGGGAATAGCCAATAGTTAGGATTTCCTTGAGGAAAACCCAAGAAAGAGTGCCAAGATAGCACCCACCAAAGATACACGAAAATAGGGGACTAGAGAGTTTACAAAGGACTACTCTCTAAATAAATTCACCCAATCAAAAACAAAATCATCAAATTTGACGTGCTTAAACGAATCAACATTAATAGTCCAACTAAAAAGCAACAACTTGATATCTATAATAACAGAAGTAAAAGTTTTTCTTCCTTGTTTCTGAGATATTAAAATATCATTCATTTCTAACCACACCGACCACCATATCGCAAAAGGTAAACAATACCTCAACAAAACAAGAGGTTTAGTAGAAATCTTCAATTTCCACTTCCAAAGGAATTCAATAACTGTCGTAGGATGAACCCAACCAAAACCCAGCTTATGTAAAAAGTGATCCCAAATCTGCCCAACAAAAGAACAATGAAGAAACAAATGCTTTACTGACTCCTCACTAGTATTATAAAACGCGCACCTATTCACCACTGATTGTAATACAATGAGTTTTCCAGGGCCCGACTCCTGCTGAGAACAGCACTGTTGCTAGCAATTTTGGAAAATTCTCACAATCCGTCCAAGCTATGTAAATCCTTACGGAAGTTACATTTCCATACATTTTTTAAGGAGATGGACATAATGGGAGTATACCATAGTGCTTGCTACTGACTATTATATCCTTGAACTGCAGCTTATTGATGGGCGAAGAATAGTCGGGACATATTGTAGATACATGGTACCAAGATGCGGATGCTGAGGTGGGGAAGCGGGCATATGAGGCACGATCGGATCAGGAATGAGTACGTACGTAAGAAACTTATGGTTGCACCAATTGAGGAGAAGTTCACCCAGCATCGGCTGTGCTGGTTTGGGCAACTACATCAAAGACCACTTGAGGCACCAGTTTGAGTAGGTAGCATCTTGCACTGAAGGAAGGATAAAGAGCCAAGGACGACCAAAGCTGACATGGGATGAGTCCGTAAAGCGGGACATGAGCAAGCGAAACTTATCACAGGAGCAGGCGTTGGATAGACAAACATGGAGAGTGGTTATCCACGTGGAAGAGGTACGATTTCGGTACGTAGACTAACGACCCTCCCTTTTTATTTTTTTCCTTGTGAAATTTTCTTTTGTCCCTCAATCAACGAACACGTAAATGTAACCCTGCAATTTGTGAAGGGGGAAATTCCCCTGTAGCTCTGTGGTTGAAAGGATTGTGAAGGGGGAACCCCGTAGATTCTGTAACCTGGGTAGGGTGTGAGTATATCCGTGTTAAAGGTTGAGAATTCGTAATCCATTTAAAACGGTGATTACATCTTGATCTGGACCCAAAAATAAACATAAAAAGGCGCGGAAATTGCCAAGTATTTTCCTACCATAGTTGTGCAAGTCTTGACAAACCAACGTAAAAACTGTGTTATATATTTATGAGATAATCTCTAGCCTACCCGGTTGGGATAACTTGCAAAGACTACGCATTTCAATCCGGAATATATAGCAACACCCCAGCGCAGCATTATAGTGCAAAACAAAAGTCGATGAATACAGTGATTCACAATCAATGCTAAGAAATAAAGAAAACGTTCATAAGAAAGTGCATAATTAAACGATGTTCCAAAACTGGAACCACCGCTTTGCAGTGAAATATTTATTAACAAATAGAAATTAGTTTGACATCAACACAAATATAGAGTAAATCAAAAAAGTCTATGAGTGGATATCATCCCCAATGCCACGGTGATAATCAGCTAATGCATACATATTCAAATTTAAATGTAAACGTAAGGCCAACAAAGACTTCAAAATAAGATAAAAGATATGCATCCAAACTTGGCAATTGTTGGAGTTCAAAAGAACTAAGCTCCGTGCTTGGTGTCCACCTTAAATCTTTTAGTAGTTTCTATGAATGTCCCGGAATCGAGTGAAACAAGACTTCCAACAAAAGGCGTTAAAGAAAAATGTTTCGGCAAGCAGGGGATATCCAAAGGAATAACGCCTCCATTGTTTGGGTCATATGAGACTAAAATATCCTTGCCAGCATCTTTACCTTTTACAAAACCTTGCAATAGTATCTCGCGATTCTTATTTAGATATTGCAAGGGCCATAATGAATCATATTTTGTTATATCTTTCGAAAGACTGAAAAAATTTGTCCAAGAATTTATAACTCCATAATCTTTCATCACCCAGAGATCGATATTTTTTCTCGTACGACATGTAGCATTAGATAATAGGTAAAGGTCTTCTCCAAGAACATGCACTCCCATATCATAAATGGAGTAAAATTCATCATCTAGACAGCAACTGGGGATTTGGATTTCTTTGATTATCTCTTTAACTATATCAAACAAAACTATAACTTTCTTTTCTCCTATCCAGTGAATAATTCCATTTAAAGGCCTCAAAGGAGCATCATTAAGACAGTGATTATAAGGTATGTATCCAACGCTATTCCATGAACCCAAACTTCAGAACAAAAAATATCCTCATCATCTGGTTGGGTCAATATTAAGAACAACTTGTAGTCATCAATTTTCCAATCGTAACAAACTCCATATCCAGAGAAAAATCTTTACAGGCTTTGTTACGGATTGATGTTGGTATCAATATTTTCTTGTATTCTCCAGTTGAGGGATTCAACACGCAGATCATATCGAGTGTGCCGTCCCCAATAGGATTAACAGTAGATAAGACGATTAGGCCATTGCATGAATCATCAAGGAGTTGAGAATCACGTACAAACATATCACATGGGAGACCAGTTTGAAGAGCCATATGGTAATTTGAGGATGCTTCATCAAAATCTATGGTATAATAAACATCCTTATCGGAGTAATAATAAGGAATATACTTATATGAATCAACTAGTAGACTAAACTTGTTGTTTTGAATAGCATGATGAAGGTGCGTCTTAATAAAACTAGGGTTTTTGAACTTAGTATCCAGGAGCGGGAACGAGATCGGAAATGGGATTAGTAAAATTCTAAAAAAATGAGATACGAGGAGCGCGTTTTTTATCCTGGCGAGATTGGGGTATACCCAGATTAATTGGGGTATACCCAATAAGACAAAATAAGGTCATTATGAAGTAAAACCAAGCCACCCCTTAACCTTGTATTTTCTAAATGGCTAATATGCCCTTTGTTAATTAACACTAAAACTCTGATTAATTTAACTAATTGAGTTTAGATTAAAATTTTGAAAATAAGAAATCAGTAGATTAAACCTTTCATCTGTCTTATGATTTCGATTTCGATCAAAAAAATTTGGTTTTGAAAATTTTCATAGGCATGAGGTTATAGTTTGAATAAAATCTGGATAAATTTCTCAAAGCATGGTTCCCTTTGAATAAGCTGCCGACTTTTATGCGCCGGCATTGTCTCGGTTGAAGAACACGCCGAGTATATTGGAACATAATTTTACGTTCGGCATGGTAAATCTTCCTACAATGCCGGAAGTCATAATGTCGGCAAGCAAATATTTTTTTTACATGCCGGCTGACATGTGGTCGGCAGGTTATGGATTTATAACATTGCCGACCTTTACTTATGCCAAACAGAAAACAAAAACTATGGAAGATGTAATTCACTTTATTCGTGCAATTTTGGTTACTACATTGATTGAAACATAAAAACGAATGCACTTAGCATGTGCATCAATCCTTTAAACCCCTAGGCGACCCTAGTGGACGAGTTATAGTCTCGTGAGGGCTTACATAGAGGTATACCCACAAAACCCCTAGGCGACCCTTGTTGGGTCTTTTGCTTCCAACTTCTTCTTTAGAACCAGTTCTTCAGCAGTCATTTTCCTAATCACAGTAGGACGAGCCCATTCCAAGTACCACGCCATGTATTTCTCAGTAGCTTCATGACCGGTGGTCACCTCGTCCAAAAGACTCACATCGATCTGACGGTCATGTCTATTGTCCCAATGTTCTTGAGCCGGCGGTGGAGCATAAGAGATGTTAATTATTTTTTGGGATGTGGTGCACTCATCCCAGTTCACAGTAAAGAACGGATTATCTTCATCGAAATTAGGTTCTTTTTGGACGTAACCCAATTGTCTCATAATCCGATGTGGATCGTACATTGAAAATCCTTCAAACACAGTCATCAAGGGTCCATAGTATAATGCAAAAACTTCGTTTCTAGGATGGATCAAACCTTGATTTCTAGCATCCCGATATGGATCAAAAATCACCTCCTCCATGATCAATTCGTCGATGGCACTTGAGTTTCATAAGTCTGTTCTGACATTTCCTTATCATGAGTACCCTTAAAACTGTACCTTTGCGCTCTTGGCCTATTAACCGCAACACTCTCATCCACTTTGATGTAGGAGCTGTCATTGAACAAGGAAGGGAAGTGCTCATATATCCAAACATATGCAAAATTACCTGGAAGAGACATTATCTTACGAGAATATTCGGTAATATAAATGTTTTAGATAATAAAATTACCTGGAAGAGACATGTGTTTCCGTTAACTTGCTTAGTGAGTGCCCTAGAACATTTTGTCAACTCATTGTTCAAGAAGGAGACCACCACAGTACCCCAAGAATACTCACGCATCTTATTTAAGGGATCCAATAGTTGCAGGTAACCGGCCTCGACTTGGTTTTTGGAACTGTCGAGGAAGATACATTTTCCCAGGACGTATAGCAAATAACCGGCCGCGGCAGCATTAAGTCGCACCGGGTTCACAATTCCTTCCCTATCAAGGATTGACTGTGTATCCCATAATGTGTCCCTCAACCTCTTCGCATTAAACTTCTTGGTTAGACGACCATCCTTCGTGTCAAGAACAGCCTCCGTCTAAACCTGATTCCAACCGAACAATTTCTTGCTCAAATCGTAAATCTTCTCGAAAGATATCGAATTTTCGAATCCCTCACAGACTGCTTTTACCTCAACCTCGAGGCCTAGAATTTGTTGAGAATCATCGGGAGTTATCTCCATCTCACCGAACGGGAATAACATGGTATCAGTCTCTCCGTAGAACCTTTCACAGAATGCAGAGACGGTAACTTTATCAAGATTAATATTCGAACTCTCAATCGCAGGAATCAAAACGGAGTTCCTCACAATCACTTTCTTATCCTCACATTCCTTGTCAAGATCCCAAGTATGAGACACTGAACATGAAGCTTGGATCCTCATGAGACAGATGGCATTCTTGTGATCCTAAATACCAAAAAAAACAAAATGAAAAGATATACAAACACTTGACGTAGATTTAATTAAGATAGTTACACACTTGAATAAAGAACAAAGACGGATTAAGATTACTTACGATAGTATTATTGATCGTACATGCCCATGAGTCTTTGTATCCAAAAAGAACATATCCACCATCTCTTGGGGTCCCCCTTGGAGGCTCACCCTATTTTAGTGTAACCATGAAGTGTTTGGAAGGCATGTGAGAATTAGCTGGTTTAGTGATCACCCTCTTCCTCGCTCAGGTTGAAGTTGAACCCAAAGATTCGGTGGGTTCAACAATTTGTTCTCCATCTCCTCCTCCTCCTCCTTCTTCTTCTTTATCTTCTTGTTCCTCTTACTCTTCAACAATTTCATCTTCGACGGTTTTCTTACCTTTATCTATATTACCATCATCATCATCATTACCTCTTCCAACAGGTGGCATGTCTTGATCACCATCATCATTTTTGCCTCCTCCAGCAGCCGTAATTCTTTCATCAACATCATCATCATCACCTCTTCTACCTGATCGAATTGATTGGTCTTAATTTGGAGTGTAGTCTGAATCACTGGGTTCAGATGGTGGTTCTGGATTATTCCTTATAATGATCTTTGTCATTCCCGGCTCAACATATGCCCCTCGATATTTTGAAGACAAGAGTTTATCACCAACACGAGGAGGGTTTGGAGGAGGACTACTAAGAGCTGCTTTTAGAGAAACTTTCTTCTTTGCAGTTTGCAATTTAAACAAGAATAATTCAGGAAAAAACATCAAAGGCCGGCAGTGTATACATATACAACAGTCAGCTCCGGACGGATTTTAATGGTCTAACAAAAGATGAGTGCTTGGATAAGAAACATCCGCAGCAGTGTATTATAAACATAGCCTTCTGGCACAGAAAAATTTAGGATTATTCACTAAAATAGTCGGAAGGGTTCATTTTCCATACATCGCTGGCTTCCAAAACGCCGGAATGATTTTATGTAAGTACCTTTCCGGACGAAAAAATTTTAGGCATCAGAAAACATTCTACACAAGTAGCCGGAAGGGTAAAAAATAATAAGACGCCGACATTAAAGAAAAAATGACGCCGGAATGGTATACATATGGATAACCGCCACACAAGCTAGTAGCGATTACGAAACTACCTAGCCGGCGGGTTCTTCAACCTTATACCTTCCCGCTACTCCCTAACTATGAAACTAGGAAGGGTCGATAAAAAATACATTTCCGACGTCGCAACTGCCAATTCAAAAATTCGAATTTTCTTACCTAATTTGACATGCAAACATGAAATCGAAGTACTAGAGTGAGTTTAAACAAGCCCTTACTTTATTAATCGCACCATTTTGCGTGTTTCAGCGGGTTCAATCTCTTCTTCTTCAACCGTTTTTTTCTTCACTTTGTTTTGAACCAAACTTGCAATGCCAGGGTTATACTCATTGGGTTTTCGATTAGCGTCTTTTATACGAGTTCCCTTACGCCGTGGTGGATCCATTGATGAAGATTAATCAGAGTTTTCGAATCGACTATGTTAACGAATTAATCGACACGTTTTGGTGGTGGTGGGGGTGATGGAGCCGGTAGGGTTGTGGAGGGAGGATAAGAAAAAAAGAATATGAAATGAAAAAAAAGTTAAAACTGATTTAGAGTAATAGGTTTTTAATGGGTAAGGGTATTTTTGTAACTTACCCATTAGGACTCCCCCTAAAACCCACAAAAAATGTCCCTTTAAAATTGGGTATACCCCAATCAAGCCAGGTTTTTTATCTCCATTCTTTTCTTCCTTGTCCTTTCCCCTTTCATCTTTTTTTGTTATCTGCATTCTTTTCTACCTTCTTTGTCTCGATTTCTCTCCGGGTTGTATTGAAACATTCCTCATTCAAAGGAGCGCGTTTCTCTCGTGTTTGGAGCGCGTTCCCATCACGTATCTTAGTGAGAAGCGCAAAACCGCGGTTCTTAGTGAGATTCGTGATGTGTCTGGACGTTCCTGGATACTAAGTTATTGAACAATTCATACCAGACTTTGCATACACCCCTGAACTGGCAGATCGATTTGACCGACAACATAGAAAGTATATCGGTGATAATATCTCCAGAAAGGCTTTCCATTATTGCTTATCTTTTTCTCCTTTTCTTTTCTAGTTATATTGCACGACGGTCGACCTAGGTAGGGTTTTCAGTTCATTATATATCACCAGATTAACTTGTTTGAAGTTTAGGAGACAATGTGGGTAGTTTAGTGGTTTGCGCAAAATCCCAAATTAAATTAGGAAAGTCTGTTGGATATTTTCAGTAACTTAGAAAATAAAACTGTTTTCATTTTTGGTTTGTCACTATGATGGGGAAGTGTTCTGTGTTGGATAAACACAATGGATGTTAGTTGGAGATAAAGGGACACCTCTAATAGGTGTGATGGTTCATAAAGGACACAACCATTCCCAACAGACACCTTATGTGTCTTTTGGAAGTGAAGAGGCATCTCCAATAGGCATGAATAACCCTATAAGTAGTGAAGGAATTCTCCCATTCTTGAGAATGAATTCAACCTGTTTTCTCTCATGTGTTCTTGGTTTGGTCAAGGGGTGCAAACCTTGAATTCAATTTCCTGTTGTAGGGCTTTCATTGTATCCTGAAGGCATTATTTCGCATACCTGTTGCAATCGCCAATTTATATTGGGAGGGTAGAAATAATCGTCTAAAAGAAATCACCCAGAGCCTTGAAAGCTTTTGAGTACAACAACAATTTCTTTAGTGTTATCATCCTCTGTTTTATACCCAAAATTTCCAAAGTTTTAGACGATTAAATTCGGATAAGACAGAGGAAACGAGAATAAGGGAAGTTGGAAAACAAGCTTCAAATTTATAGTGGAAACCGTGTTCGAACATGATGTTGTTTATGGGAATTTGATTCAATCATTGGCAAACTCTCAAGGTTGTGGTCAAGGGAAACTTCCATGAAATCGGATAAGTATAATATTTCCAACAATCTTAAAGACTAATACATCCTTAGTATCTCGGTTTCTTAGAAATAGTTACGGCATGTGTATGTTATGTGGATGAGCCATTATAATCACAATCAGGCATATTATCGCCTAGCCTTTGTTAATGCTCTGTTATGTTCGTAAGCATATCATAAATTTGCAAATTGTGATTTTTACATCCACATATTCATATCCTGACATGATTGGTTTTCCAAAGTAATGCTTAGTCCTCTTGATTGGGGTTAGTAATGCCATATATATATATATATATTTTTTTTTATGATAGCATGAGATATCTAATAAATGTATTAGAAGTTCGAATCCTTTAAGGGTGCATAACGGTTGGATGTACGTGGTTTTAAATTGACTGCTCAATTTACCCGCATGTGGCAGCTTGAATGAGGCTTTGTTTAGAATGTTTGCAAAGGAAAGCCAGATCCATAATGATGGTACCGTGCATCGGTATATTGATTTGAGGTTTTAATTTCTATTTAGAAATTATGGGGTACATGTTTAACACAAATGGTATTTCATGATATTGAGTTGCATTTTGGCATTTGAGAATTATCATGAAATAGGGGGAGAATTTATACTAAAATGTCGTATAAAATTTTTCTAGTTGGTGGATTATTTTAAAACCAAAATCGTCATAATTGTTGAGACAACAATGGTATGGCATGAACATAATTCTTGCGATAAGAATTATAGGTTCCACATTTGGAAATTGGCAGGTCTTAAATGACATCGAAAGGGAAAAATGGAATACCGGTCAATATGTAACATATTGGAAGATTGGCGGCTTTGACCAAATATCCAACGATGAGGTGTTACGATATTACCGATGCATAAATTATGAACATTTGCATTACATAATGTAGAATGTTAAATAGACATTGTCTATGTTTTTTGGGTATGAATTTGTAGGGGATTGGGCATGAGTAAAAGAGTTACTCATCAAGGTATTATATTTGTTGAGATAGCAAATATATAAGTTGCCTACAAATTTTCTATGCCTCTAGTGTATGCAAGTCTATAATGACTTCTTGTGAATTAACCGTAAATGTTAATTAGGATCACTAGAGAAGTTACAATTATTTTGTAAAATCAAAGAGGAACATTTTTTAGTAATGTTTTCAGATTTGATTGCATTAGTAGATGCAATTAATGAGAAGAAATGGCTTAAAACCTAACTTGTAGAGATCCTATTTTGGAAGAAGCCATCTCAGGAGGTCTTGATTAATTGTGAATCAGGATATGATCTATAACGTCTTTAACAAGACTTATAATGAAAAGTCAAGACATACAAGTCTTAGACAAGGAACGGTAAGTCAATTACTCAAGAAAGAGTAATTGCAGTTAACCATTGGAAACGGAGAAAAGCTTGGTAGACCTACTTATGAAGAGTCTCCCAAAGGAATTAATTTCAATGAAGTATATAGAAATGGGACTAAGGTCTGTGAAGGAAGGTTGATCTCCCATAGAGAAACCCAACCTATGTTTTGAAAAAGATAAACAAGGTTCAATGTGGTACCAACAAGTTATGGTGTAGATTTTGGAGCACTAACATAAAACTTCCCATTTCAAGTTAGTGCTTGGTTTTTTCATAAGAAAATAGGATGGATGTAAATCCTTAATGAGTCTGTGATTAGTAAAAGGTGTCTCATGCAGAAACACCTTCGAGACTTACCTATATGAGTATGGAAATGTGGGTCGTTTCCTAAGAGAAGAAGACCGCTTCTAAAGAAGACTCATGAATAAGGATATAAGCACAAGGCCTTTATAGTGCTTGGCTACGTAACACATGATTTATGGAATCAATATGTGTGGAGACTCGGTTTTATCATAAGGGATACTTGGTTCAAGACTGGTTTCACCATAGAATCTCGATAAGGCTTTGAGTTTCTTACACTCGGTGAAGGTTCAAACCCGAAGGTACCTATCATTTATGTATTGATTTCGATGATGCTTAGTCCCAATTGTGCTTGAACTACGTTGGCTTGATCCCACTCGGCACGTAGGCGATCACTTGAGTGATGCGACCACTCCGGTTTTATAAGTTTTATTTTATTTTATGTTTTTGGTTTTTGAAAATAGGGGGAGATTGTTGGATATTTTCAATAACTTAGAAAATAAAACTGTTTCGTTTTGGTTTGTCACTATGATGGGGAAGTGTTCTGTGTTGGATAAACGGTGGATGTTAGTTAAAGATGAAGGGACACCTCTAATAGGTGTGATGGTTCATAAAGGACACAACCATTCCCAACGGACACCTTATGTGTCTTTTGGAAGTGAAGAGGCATCTCCAATAGGCATGAATAACCCTATAAGTAGTGAAGGAATTCTCCCATTCTTGAGAATGAATTCAACTGTTTTCTCTCATGTGTTCTTGGTTGGGTCAAGGGGTGCAAACCTTGAATCCAATTTCTGTTGTAGGGCTTTCATTGTATCCTCAAGGCATTATTTCGCATACCGTTGTTAATCGCCAATTTATATTGGGAGGGTAGAAATAATCGTCTAAAAAGAAATCACCCGAGCCTTGAAAGCTTTTGAGTACAACAACAATTTCTTTTAGTGTTATCATCCTCTGTTTTATACCCAAAATTTCCAACAAAGTCCTGGTCAAATGTGTTCGTTGACAGTCAACAAAAAAATATATTGGTAAATGACCACATGAGATGAGAATTCTAATAACACGAAGCTCGTATTTTACTCCTCAATTTTATTGTGACTGCACAAGAACCGACCCATGAAATTAAGACTGAAATAGAATTACAACTAATAAAATCTCTAGGGGGGTATGATGATAAAT
The DNA here is from genome assembly GCA_023529315.1 of Papaver bracteatum. Taxonomy (NCBI): domain Eukaryota; kingdom Viridiplantae; phylum Streptophyta; class Magnoliopsida; order Ranunculales; family Papaveraceae; genus Papaver; species Papaver bracteatum. The sequence continues at coordinate 46,046 of JAJJWX010003087.1, forward strand.
AAGGGATCCCACGTAATCAAGTACTAATTTTCGACAATAACAAGTTAAACTGAATGCCATTTTAGGCTCCAAAAACTTATTGAAGTAAGCACAGAACTAACAAGTAGCCACACATTGCTTAAATCACTTCATATTTGGTTATTCTTGAAATCACTTCATTTTTGACAACATAGGAAGAAAACCAGCCACTAGCTAGCTAATATACCATCTTCCGATAAAGGTCGACTGATGAATATCGAATACTAGGGTTTTAAGAGATGTTTAATCCATGGGGAGAAGGAGGGATAGATGCATCATGCATGGTAAGAAGAAGCATAGAGAGAAGCAGCAGAAACAAAAGTTGTTGATACGATTTCCTGGTTTGTAAATTGCAGTATCTACAAAACATTAAAAATAAAAATAGAAAAAATTGTATCAGGCAATTATCAACCACCAGGAGGTACAAGTCTAGAAGAGATTGTGGTTATGAATCTAAAGGTTTAAGATATGAGTTGTTAAAGTTACCAACTGGACCTACAAGTCTGAGGAAGAAGGAATATGGTAGAGGTGGTGGATTTATCTTTTCCTAATCGGTTAAGTGGTTGATTTAAAATCTTATGTTGTTAAAGGGGATTATCCGATGAGAGGTGGTGGTAGCTCAGATGAGATGGATCTTGAGGTGGTGATGGCGGAAACAAGAGAGTAATACTTTAGTTAACGGATGTTAAAAATGCTAACCGATTGGTTACTTGACTACTTTGACTAACAGTATTCCGTGAACTTTCTAGCTCAGATCTAATCACAGAATCTTTGTATGAAAGAAATCTCCCTGAATCAATCGACACTTACAGTTTGAAACATCTTCATCCATTTAAAATTAACCATCTTGAACTCGTGAATTTTATTCACATCTTCATCGATTTAATCATCTTGATCTGGAACCTTTTGACGTAGAAATAATCTTCACACTTTCAGCCAAAACCTTTCAGTAATTAGAATCGGAAGACCAAGTTATCTTCCCAGTAGGAGTAACTTGGAATCTTACTTGAGAGGAGATATCATAATGCTGCTGAGATTAATTAAATTGATAGGGGGTGTTCTTGTTTGTTCTTCTTCCACCACATTCCCATGCGAAACCACCATCTATCATAGACCCAGATCTACATGATGCCATTGTTGGTTCGTTCAGGGTGGTTTATGATGACGTTATTTAGGGAAGAAGAGACATAGAAGAGCTGAGAAGATCTGGAGATAGAGAAGAAGAGGAGGCATATGTTTTAGGGTTTCTCTTAACAAATATCAAAACTGGTCAAAGAAAGTTAAGGTCAATATCCATGGTATTCCACGGCTCATGACTCATGAGACCGAACTACTTGAGGCGGACCATGCTTCAGCATAGATGGGTAGAGGGCATGGATCTGAAGAGAAAATCACTTTTACACATACATATAACCAAACTAGCCACCCTATATTTTACAAAAACTTATTACTCGCTTTTACTGATATATATTTCTAGCTTCCAAAATTTAGCCTATACATACAGTGGGGATATACAAATGACCACTTGATTGAGATAACTGATCAAGATGGTCGCGATGCAGCAATTTATTAGTTGCAGGCGTATTTTCAACATCACAGCTCTAATGCTAAGATGGAAACAAAATAAAATTGGGGAGAATGCAGCTGACTTAAAGGTGTAAAGAACCACTATAAATTTAAACATGAAGCCAACATAGATTCAATTCAATTGGGGAAGTTTGATTCAAATTTTAATAGGAATGGAAAAATAAGGACATACATATTTCAATTGAATTAGGGGACCTGTAGCCAATTGCTATCTAAACGCCATCAGTTAGCAGGTCTAATTTTCTAGCTGAACACAAATCACTAAATCATTGATTAAGAAAGAGATCATCCTGAAACTATCGACACTTCCAGTTTGAAATATCTTCTCATCCATTTAATCATCCTGAACTCATGAATTTCTTATTTACCTTTGTGTCAGCATCCTCACAGAATTCAGTTGTAGATCTTCAGCCGCCTTGAGTGTTAGTGGCATTGCTGGTTTTGGGTAGATAGATAACTTCGTCTGATGAGAGAACCCATATCATCAACAGTTTCAGTTAATTCTTCTGGATTCTCTGATTCTTCAAAGAAAGCTTTTCCAGTTACTGCTATGGAATTTACTTGAGAGGAAATATCATAATGCCGCGATCAATTCAACTCAAAGGGGTGTTCTTTTTTTTTTCCTTCCACCACATTCCCATACGAAACCACCACAAAATCTTCTCTTATAAGCGTAAACCAAGATCAGAAACAGTGATAATTGAAATTTCCAGATCCACCCATAGACTCACTCAAAGAAGATCCCATTGTTTTTTAATTCCGAAAGCTGTTATTGAGAGGAGATATCATGATTCTGGATGAAGAATTATTGTTGTTACTCCACCACAATCCCATATGATATCAAAAATATTAAGATTTTTTTTTCATTACCATCAAATTTGGATTTTGGTGTTGTTAAAGCAATCAAAATCAAGCATGTGCATCGCACATGTGGTCTTACTAGTGACCATAAAGAAATCATCAATCACACAAGAGTCAATTGTTTAGAGACATCAGAAATCTGTGGTCGAATTGATTCAGAAGTACACTGAATATTTACAAAATAAAATAAAAAAATGGTATAAGATATTTCGATTACTCTTGAAATCAAATTAGACAATAAAGCAAAAAAAACCAACCACTAGCCAATATACAATCTTGAGTATGTAGCATTATGGTTGGAAGTAATGGAAATATGTGGTCTTGGCTACGTTTGAATGTCATGTTATCAGACCCGGTGTAAAATGGATCCCAGTTCCTGCCTTACCGGCCCAGTTGTATAAAAGACGAGTATAATTCAGCTGACCTGCTGGTTTATTAATTCTTCCAATCCATGAACGTCGTTTACTAATATTGTTTTCTTCAGAACAGCCTAGGAACTCTCATATCCAAACTGTAGACATCTCAGTGATTCGCGGAAAAAAATCTTCTAATGTACCCTATTTTCATCCCCAAATGACAAAGTTCATTCGCTTCAATAAATATTTAAGTAACAAATAGCCACTCCACACTGTGGACTGCAACTAAAGCGAACAAGTTTTTTTCAAGCATACCCTCCCTACCTAAGATAATCCAAGATAATCCAGGATGCAGGTTGCGAGAGCTTAAGGAGGAAATCTTTCGAAGGTATATTTCCCTCCAACTGCTCGCCGGCAAACCCATTCAAGTACAATCTTTGTCAACACTCAAAACAAAATACGATAATGCAGAGCTTATAAATCCATTCCAAGACAACTAACGTCAATCCAAAATAGTAAATACCCTTTAGTAAGCAGCACCAATCTGCACAACAAAGTGGACAAATACAGATGAATGCTGAGAACTAAGTTGATAGCACAGTCGAAGAGAAGTGCTGGTTAAACAATATACCCAAACCATATAAACTGAAATTTGTGATTTAGAACACCAAATCTCATTACCTGTTTTGAGAGGAAAAATCATTGTTGCGTTAATGAAAGTTGTTCAGTAAAAAAGCTGATTCATGTCAAAGAGCTGTTCCATTCATGTCAAAGAGCTCTTCTACTGAGTACCCACATATTCAGTAACCTAACGAGTAAAAAACCACAAAAAATTTCAACATGACAACCAAAATGAAAGCTATAAGACCCAACTTACCAACTGAATTCAATTTCTTAAATTCAATAAATGGAACAGTTTTGATTCATAATTTAGTAATTTACATATAAAAAATTAAACTCAAATAAATCTGAAATATCCTACATTAGACCATCCCTGTTTTCATGGCATCACCCATACGAATGATTCCTCACTTTCAGAAAAATACGAGCTAAAGAGATACAACTTTAGTTTAGAAAGCAACAAATTGTTACAGATCCCAAAAAGATTCCTATACAGTGATAGAGAGAGAGATAGAAGTGTCATTTCACCTGAGTATGATCCTAAATCCAACCAAGAAAACATGATCTTTCTTCATCGTAGTATCTTTTTCTTTCTATAATACTTCAGCTATTGATTAAGATTGTTTCCTTAACTTCCGAAGTGAGAAATCTTATTTGAAAGGAGATATCATAATGCTGATGAACTCAAAGGGGTTCTTGTTCTTCCACCATACTCCGAAACGAAATCAGGCGCCATTTGGGTTCGTGGATTTAAGCATGAGGGAGAAAGTTAGAGGAGGGAATGAAGAAGAATAAAAACTAGGTTTAGGGTTTTTGTTCATATGCAGCTTTGCTAAGGCAAAGGCGCAGGGTCAAGGGTAAGAGTGAGCAACAAAAGGTGTGGTGAGTTTCATTTTCCCTATTTATTCTGTTGGAATATTTTCAACCGCGCTACGAAGGGGGGTCCTGGGGGGCGTAGCCCCCCAGGCTGTGGTCTAGGGGGCAACGCCCCCGGAAGAATTTTTGGATATGCAATTGTTTGGACAGTTGGAAAACGTTTCCAGAAAATTCTAAATTCAACAGACAGTGGCTGTTGATGAAGAGACGCATCTCTTTGTGAAGAGAAACCTGTTGGTGAAAAGACAAATGGATGTCAAAACTGCCTTCCTAAATGGAGATTTGGAAGAAGAGATATATATGGAACAACCTGAAGGTTTCATATTGCCAGGCCAAGAAAAGAAGGTTTGCAAGTTGGTTAAATCTCTTTATGGCTTGCCATTCAACATTCTATGACCATAGAAAGATCAAAATTTAATTCTTCGAATCCATAGTCAGATCAGAAATTTTCAAAACAATGAGTGGAAAAATCATAGTGCTGCCAAATTGTATAACGAGATGTCTTGATGAACACTGAGAGGAAAAATCATAATGTCTTGACAATACGGAATATATAATGATGTGCAATTATCAATGATGATATACATAAAAAATTATCAACAGGGTGATCCATTCTATCTTATCTTATACTATAATAAAGAAAAGACCCCATTTTGGTGAAGCCTTTTTTGGTTGGTCATAAAAAACAAAATAGTTTGGTGTCACCTTTATATTACTAATATGACCTTAAATATCAATCATTACCCAATGATTATATATTTACATGAATGTCATTATTTTAAAATTAGATCTAAAAAATTTAAAACTTGATATCTTTCAAAATACATACCGAATTTTTATAAAATTAATATATTCAGAAAGCTCTTTAAATTATCTACGTAATAAGTACAAATAAGAATATTAAAAAAAAATATTAAGATTTTTTTTTCATTACCATCAAATTTGGTGTTGTTAAAGCAATCAAAATCAAGCATGTGCATCGCACATGTGGTCTTACTAGTGACCATAAAGAAATCATCAATCACACAAGAGTCAATTGTTTAGAGACATCAGAAATCAGTGGTCGAATTGATTCAGAAGTACACTGAATATTTACAAAATAAAATAAAAAAATGGTATAAGATATTTCGATTACTCTTGAAATCAAATTAGACAATAAAGCAAAAAAAACCAACCACTAGCCAATATACAATCTTGAGTATGTAGCATTATGGTTGGAAGTAAATGAAAATGTGGTCTTGGCTACGTTTGAATGTCATGTTATCTTACCCGGTGTAAAATGGATCCCAGTTCCTGCCTTACCGGCCCAGTTGTATAAAAGACGAGTATAATTCAGCTGACCTGCTGGTTTATTAATTCTTCCAATCCATGAACGTCGTTTACTAATATTGTTTTCTTCAGAACAGCCTAGGAACTCTCATATCCAAACTGTAGACATCTCAGTGATTCGCGGAAAAAAATCTTCTAATGTACCCTATTTTCATCCCCAAATGACAAAGTTCATTCGCTTCAATAAATATTTAAGTAACAACAGCCACTCCACACTGTGGACTGCAACTAAAGCGAACAAGTTTTTTTCAAGCATACCCTCCCTACCTAAGATAATCCAAGATAATCCAGGATGCAGGTTGCGAGAGCTTAAGGAGGAAATCTTTCGAAGGTATATTTCCCTCCAACTGCTCGCCGGCAAACCCATTCAAGTACAATCTTTGTCAACACTCAAAACAAAATACGATAATGCAGAGCTTATAAATCCATTCCAAGACAACTAACGTCAATCCAAAATAGTAAATACCCTTTAGTAAGCAGCACCAATCTGCACAACAAAGTGGAAAAATACAGATGAATGCTGAGAACTAAGTTGATAGCACAGTCGAAGAGAAGTGCTGCGTTAAACAATATACCCAAACCATATAAACTGAAATTTGTGATTTAGAACACCAAATCTCATTACCTGTTTTGAGAGGAAAAATCATTGTTGCGTTAATGAAAGTTGTTCAGTAAAAAGCTGATTCATGTCAAAGAGCTGTTCCATTCATGTCAAAGAGCTCTTCTACTGAGTACCCACATATTCAGTAACCTAACGAGTAAAAAACCACAAAAATTTCAACATGACAACCAAAATGAAAGCTATAAGACCCAACTTACCAACTGAATTCAATTTCTTAAATTCAATAAATGGAACAGTTTTGATTCATAATTTAGTAATTTACATATAAAAAAATTAAACTCAAATAAATCTGAAATATCCTACATTAGACCATCCCTGTTTTCATGGCATCACCCATACGAATGATTCCTCACTTTCAGAAAAAATACGAGCTAAAGAGATACAACTTTAGTTTAGAAAGCAACAAATTGTTACAGATCCCAAAAAGATTCCTATACAGTGATAGAGAGAGAGATAGAAGTGTCATTTCACCTGAGTATGATCCTAAATCCAACCAAGAAACATGATCTTTCTTCATCGTAGTATCTTTTTCTTTCTATAATACTTCAGCTATTGATTAAGATTGTTTTCCTTAACTTCCGAAGTGAGAAATCTTATTTGAAAGGAGATATCATAATGCTGATGAACTCAAAGGGGTTCTTGTTCTTCCACCATACTCCGAAACGAAATCAGGCGCCATTTGGGTTCAGGATTTACAAAGCATGAGGGAGAAAGTTAGAGGAGGGAATGAAGAAGAATAAAAACTAGGTTTAGGGTTTTTGTTCATATGCAGCTTTGCTAAGGCAGTGCCAGGGTCAAGGGTAAGAGTGAGCAACAAAAGGTGTGGTGAGTTTCATTTTCCTATTTATTCCGTTGGAATATTTTCAACCGCGCTATTTAAGGGGGTCCTGGGGGCGTAGCCCCTGTGTGTGGGGTCTAGGGGCAACGCCCGGAAGAATTTTTGGATATGCAATTGTTTGGACAGTTGGAAAACGTTTTTGTAAATTCTAAATTCAATGACATGTTGGTCTGTTGATGAAGAGACGCATCTCTTTGTGAAGAGAAACCTCGTTGGTGAAAAGACAAATGGATGTCAAACCGCCTTTCCTAAATGGAGATTTGGAAGAAGAGATATATATGGAACAACCTGAAGGTTTCATATTGCCAGGCCAAGAAAAGAAGGTTTGCAAGTTGGTTAAATCTCTTTTAGACTTGCCATTCAACATTCTATGACCATAGAAAGATCAAAATTTAATTCTTCGAATCCATAGTCAGATCAGAAATTTTCAAAACAATGAGTGGAAAAATCATAGTGCTGCCAAATTGTATAACGAGATGTCTTGATGAACACTGAGAGGAAAATCATAATGTCTTGACAATACGGAATATATAATGATGTGCAATTATCAATGATGATATACATAAAAAATTATCAACAGGGTGATCCATTCTATCTTATCTTATACTATAATAAAGAAAAGACCCCATTTTGGTGAAACCTTTTTTGGTTGGTCATAAAAAACAAAATAGTTTGGTGTCACCTTTATATTACTAATATGACCTTAAATATCAATCATTACCCAATGATTATATATTTACATGAATGTCATTATTTTAAAATTAGATCTAAAAATTTAAAACTTGATATCTTTCAAAATACATACCGAATTTTATAAAATTAATATATTCAAAGCTTTTTAAATTATCTACGTAATAAGTACAAATAAGAATATTAAAAAAAATATTAAGATTTTTTTTTCATTACCATCAAATTTGGTGTTGTTAAAGCAATCAAAATCAAGCATGTGCATCGACATGTGGTCTTACTAGTGACCATAAAGAAATCATCAATCACACAAGAGTCAATTGTTTAGAGACATCAGAAATCGTTGGTCTAATTGATTCAGAAGTACACCGAATATTTACAAAATAAAACAAAAAAAATGGTATAAGATATTTCGATTACTCTTGAAATCAAATTAGACAATAAAGCAAAAAAACCAACCACTAGCCAATATACAATCTTGAGTATGTAGCATTATGGTTGGAAGTAATGGAAATATGTGGTCTTGGCTACGTTTGAATGTCATGTTATCTTACCTGGTGTAAAATGGATCCCAGTTCCTGCCTTACCGGCCCAGTTGTATAAAAGACGAGTATAATTCAGCTGACCTGCTGGTTTATTAATTCTTCCAATCCATGAACGTCGTTTACTAATATTGTTTTCTTCAGAACAGCCTAGGAACTCTCATATCCAAACTGTAGACATCTCAGTGATTCGCGGAAAAAAATCTTCTAATGTACCCTATTTTCATCCCCAAATGACAAAGTTCATTCGCTTCAATAAATATTTAAGTAACAAATAGCCACTCCACACTGTGGACTGCAACTAAAGCGAACAAGTTTTGATTCATAATTTAGTAATTTACATATAAAAAAATTAAACTCAAATAAATCTGAAATATCCTACATTAGACCATCCCTGTTTTCATGGCATCACCCATACGAATGATTCCTCACTTTCAGAAAAATACGAGCTAAAGAGATACAACTTTAGTTTAGAAAGCAACAAATTGTTACAGATCCCAAAAAGATTCCTATACAGTGATAGAGAGAGAGATAGAAGTGTCATTTCACCCGAGTATGATCCTAAATCCAACCAAGAAACATGATCTTTCTTCATCGTAGTATCTTTTCTTTCTATAATACTTCAGCTATTGATTAAGATTGTTTCCTTAACTTCCGAAGTGAGAAATCTTATTTGAAAGGAGATATCATAATGCTGATGAACTCAAAGGGGTTCTTGTTCTTCCACCATACTCCGAAACGAAATCAGGCGCCATTTGGGTTCAGGACGGCGGCGCATGAGGGAGAAAGTTAGAGGAGGGAATGAAGAAGAATAAAAACTAGGTTTAGGGTTTTTGTTCATATGCAGCTTTGCCAAGGCAGTGCGCAGGGGTCAAGGGTAAGAGGAGCAACAAAAGGTGTGGTGAGTTTCATTTTCCTATTTATTCAAACTGTCTTATACAAGATTTTATTTTCTCCGTTTAATGGAAATTCCAAAGCAGGCTATGCCAGTTCAAAAGTCTTCTGACTTATCACCTATAACAAATATTCTCGGAAAAGGATTTTTGACATCGGCGAACATGACAAGGTATGTTCTAATTATGGTTTTCTTTTAATTGGCAGTAGTTAGTGTGACAAATGCAGGCTTATAGACAATATGGAGAGGACTCGATGGCTACGAATTTTTATACAGTGGTCAAACTATTTCAATAGCAGTGAGCAATTAAGCTGGTAAGAAGAGTGTCTATTTTTTAATCCGGAAGTAGCGCTTATCATCAGATTGGGCCATCGACCGGGAGGGTCGAGGGGAGGGAGTCCGCTTTATTGCCACTTTTTGTCAATTGAAACCTAATGAATTTTTTTTAATTTATAAAAAAGATTTGATTCCGTGTGGAATTTTTTTTGGTTACTTTTTCATTGGACGGAAATATCCTTACATGTAAAAAAAAGACAATTATCTCCTTATGAAAAGTGGACCGTATCTCCTTCTCTTCTCTGTTTTCTTCATAATCCCATCGTCACCAAACCAGCCAGATCGACACCAACAGACTATCACGCATCCGTTACCACTACCACCGCCGCCATCACCATCATAACAAACACCTGTGCTATCGCTACCACCGCCACACAACAACACCACCAACACCTCAACCACCACACTTCCTCCTCGCCGCACCACTTCGCCACCTTCCACCAAACCACAACCGCTACCATATCTACACCACAATCACCAGCAGCACAGAGCACCACCATCGCTGTTAAAGACAAGCACAACCATCGCCACCATCATCGCTAGGATGCCTCCTCCGCCACCAAACACCGTAAAATATGCATATCGTGAATAATCAAATTGTCTATACCCAAATCATAATCAGAGACTCCATCATATTCGCCGCCACCACCATCACCAACTCTAACGACAACACCTTTACAAAGTTCCGCTACGCCACCATATCCCGTGTTCTTAAACTCAATTTTGCTTCCTTGATTTTCAACTCTGCTTTTTCGGCTTAAAACTCATCACCGCCGTGAACATAACTGTCGCCCACCACTGATTTGTAACCTTCCATATTTTTGAACCGAAATTTTTAATCAACCACTAATGGATGCTCTCTTCATTCTTTCACCACCAACATCATAAACCATTATTTATTTCTTCACCACCAACACCACCACCAAAACCACCACAATTGCGTGATCCAATCCCATAGAATACACCATTGATTACTAATGAAATACAAAAAGAATCAACTTCTAATTCCAATCAAATATAATTTGTGACCACCACAACCAACATCGAAACAGCACCACCACCAGCACCACCACCGGTGAATGATTTTTTTCTTCTTTTGGATCTCAATTCAAACCCACTCCTTCAAAGCTTCTATATTGAATCCAACTTATTTTTTACCGTGATTCGGTTTTCTCATTTTCTAAATCTGCGTTGGAAATTTTAAGTATAATCATATCAAATCTCTATTTTTGAAAACTGTTTTTGAAAATGGTACCAAACTGGGCTCTAATGTTATGGTTAATTAGGAAAAACAAAGGGATTAGAGAGGGGTTAGAGTTTCTATACCAGAACTTAAATCACCACAGAATACTATTCAAGAAAAATTATGTTCCTAAAATCTACAATTACAGTTGCATATAACCATTGTTGAGCTATCAAGACCAAAAGTACAATTGATAATTTAATTAGTTATTTTTCTGGATTTATTTTGACTTGTAATATATTTACTGGAAAATTACCGAGTAAAACCACATGATATAATACTCAATTAACATTTTATCACGAGAAGTGAGAACGATTAAGATAACAGTGTAATATTAGACGTCGTTAACTACCTGAACAACACTTATGCACATGACCAAACTATACGGCATACCCAAATGCAGGTAAATGCAGGTAAATGCAGGTAAATTGGCTTATGCACAACACTTATGCACATGGTTGTTCAACCACTTTACACTTGGTTAAATTAACCAAAAGGATGAAAAAGAAACAACAAATTCTGTGACTACAAACTCCTCCAACCTGATCGGTAGGGATCCACCTGCCCAATCAAGTCTTTGGTCATCTGGTTTGACAAAGTGTCGCCCAAATCCTTCACCATCTCCTTCTTTCTGCCCATATTGTGTTTAAACATTCATTGGAACGTTAAGATACTTCTCAATCACAGATTTTACATTTTCCATCCACAAAGTGTTAACTCCATGTTTACCACCTGTAACAACATTAAAGCAGATTAGCACTAGCTAGCCAGTAATACAACCCGATAACTGGATGCAATAACACTGCTTGTATATACGACATATTGCTGGAAAGAAACCCCGTTCTTTGCAAACAAAATGAATCATATCCAACTCTAACTTGTATATACGACACTGCTTAAAACTCATTCTTGATCGACTCCATGTCTTCTACCTTGGTCAGCTCAAAATCAAACACTTTGAAGTTCTCTTCCAATCTCTCAAGTTTCGATGACTTCGGAATGACAATTGTGTTCCTCTGGATACCCCAACGGAGAACGATCTGAGCAACTGTTTTCTTGTACTTCTCGGCCAGAGCCTGCTCTCAGAAAATAAAAAAGATCAAATTAATTAGGCGAACAGTACGACTTCGTACCCACAAATAAATGAAGCGGTATAGGTACTTTGAATTAGCGGGGTCATCCAAACAGGACACTGAACCGAACCACTCGGTGTTAGCTGCAGCACCCCCCAATGGTGTGGGCTGTGACACAGATGCCATGCTTCTGACAGAACTTAACGCGACTTTCACGTTGGAAATAAGGGTGTGTTTCAATTTGATTCACAGCAGGCTTCACCTTCGAGTAAGCTGTACAATCTCTAGTGAGGAAGACGTCGTAGTTGTTCTGGATACCCCAACGGAGAACGATCTGAGCAACTATTTTCTTGTACTTCTCGGCCAGAGCCTGCTCTCAGAAAATAAAAAATGGAAATGGAAATGCCGAAAGGCCGTCTTGGAACATAGATCCGTGTAGAAGGCTTAAAGACGAGGAAATTCAAGAGGTGATTGAGTTTTCTAGAATTTTAGACAATCAAGTGATTCTTTCTGAAAACGATAGGCGCAAATGGATCTCTCGACGCCCAAGGTAACGTTCTCGGTTAGTTCTTGTTACACTTGGCTTATGCATGATCAGGGAGAACCGCCTCCAATTAAGTTTCCAGCTGACTACATATGGAATAACACAATTCCTCCAAAATCAGTTTTATGGTTTGGGCAGAAGCTCATAGAGTGGTTCCAACTCTTTCCATGTTAGCGAGAAGAGGAATGACGGTAGTGAATATGTGTTGTTTTTGCAATAACAATGAGGAGTCTGTGGAACACCTCTTTCTCCATTGTCCTTTCATTTGGCAGATTTGGGAACACTTTTTCATCAGTTAGGTTTGGGTTGGTCACATCCCATGTCCGTTTTCGTAGTTCTTTATGGCAGTGGAAATTGAAGGTTTCTATCAAACCTCTTGTCTTCTTGAGATATTGTTTGCCGTTTGCGATTTGGTGGGTGGTGTGGTTGGAAAGGAATGATCTTGTGATTGCTAAGAAACAAATTAGAAAGCCTGTAAGCTCGCTTATTGTAGACATCAAAGTGTTGCTTCTTAGTTGGTCAATTCATATCGATTCCTTTAAAAATATCAAGTTGGATGATTTTGTTTATGATTGGGCAAGTTTGTTTAGAGAGTAGTTTGATGTAAGCTCTCTAATCACTTTGCTCCTCTTCTTGTATCTCTGGGGTGCTATCTTGGCACCCTTTCTTATTTATTTGAACTTTGCCTTTTTCAAAAAAAGATGTCGTAGTTGCTGCACAGATATTTGGTTAATCAGACAGTATCATTTCAAATTGAACATAATTATTCTGCTTCACGAAAACCTACAGTTAGGAGGGCCATAACACATACTGTATTAGCCTTATCACACAAAACTTTTGTTTCCAAAATTGGAATGGATCAAGAAATGCCATGGAGATAGGTAACAGAAAGTTGCCAACTCATATCGACAAAGAAGAAGAACGAGAAAAAGTACTTGACAGACTTAGCTAACAAACTCATTTAATTTCACACATGTATTCTCTAAAATTACCTGATCCCAATACTGCGAACTAAGCCTTTCGACACCAAATCTTCCATAGCATGCCAAGTGGTTTCTAGGGATATGGTTGTATCTATTTCCAGCACACCCTCATCATCCAAAGCACTACCAGTTGTACCAACACTTGCATTTATGTGAAATACAAATAAGATACCACACCACCATTAACCAACTAGTTGAACTTCCCTCTGACAAAATTTTGAAACTATGTACAAGTAATTTCAAGATCTAAACCCTTTTCTCAACTCTACCAAGAAACTACTCAGATAAACTAGTGGATACAGTGGAATATGGAAAGAAAATTACGAGTATGTAACTATATTCTATGTAAGATATAGTTATAGTCTTAAAAAATAACTTAGGTTCCAAATACCAATTGTGTAATTCAAATTTGCTCGTCTTAAAATGAGTACCATAATATAGGTAAGCCAAACAGTCAGTAAAGTGCACTTTTAGTATTTGGATGAAATTGGAAAAAAAAAATCCTCCAGATTTTACACTTATTATTGTGAAGTGCATTAAGCAGTAACCTTAGCTACACATGTGTCACTCCATTAGAGTTAAATAATGTATGAATGAATCTAGTCATGAAATCTGAACGAACACTTCTATAACGCTTGGAAGACTAAACATAGTAAGTTTCAAACCAAAAGTAGCATCAGAATTTTGGGTGCGCATACTTGTTCCAGCAGAAAAGCGCTTACTTGTCCAAGCAGAGAAGCAATAAATGTACTTGTATGGACAAGAGGACTTTCATTGCCTAGTGCAAGTCCACCTCCAACTGAGACTTTAATAACATGCCCACATTCGAGATATATATGCAACACACATACAAAAAGATCCAAATTGTATACCACCGAAACATATTAAAAAAATGGAATACCGGTAACATCCCCAAATTAGAAACATGCAAATTTAGGACACAACTCACCCTGTAAAAGACCCACCAATCCAAACGAAACGTGCTGAAATTGAATTAACAACTGTAGCAGCTCCATTCGATGATTCCGACACAGAATCTGCAAAAGTCCCAAAAAGGAACCAAGCCCAGATGCACATCAAGAATTCTACAGAGAGTAGTAGCAAAAGACCTTCGCATTCACTAAGCATATTTGCTAAATATACCGACACCACATAATAAAATAAAAACAAAAACATATATCTCTCATATCTGTAAGCACATTTGTAGCAATCATATTGCACTTAGGTTTTCCCTAATTCATACAGGACCTAAACCCTGACAATTCCAGGAGATTATTTTAATAAACTGCCAAAAATAGGAGATCAAAGGATAGGAGAACAGAATGAGAGGTTTTGATTTACACATCAGACAATTTATGTTTCTATGATTACTTTGTTTTCCTAGAACTTTCATCTCATGACCTACTCACAAGAACATTTTGGAGAGGTGATTAACATTTTGGAGAGGTGAAAAGTCTAACCGTGTTGTTGTGAAAATTCCCGATGGCAGCACCAATCTTAGCTCCTTTCTTCGTGTTCAATCTCAGCGTTTTCTGACCAGCACCGAACGGAGTGATTTTAGCCACTTTGGTATTTTTGTTGTTGTGTTTGGCGGAGGTCGCGGCACCGGAGTTGAATTCCGGGTGTTGAGTGAGACGCTTTCGTCAACGGATGAGCTATCCTTTCTTCTTTTACACCCATTATGGCACGTTATCATTTCCTTCCTCTTACCGACTGAAATCATTTTGGGATGTTTAGTACTTTTCTGTGCTAGAAAGAGGTATAAAGCAACTGCATGAGAGGTAATTGTTTAGAGACTTAAAGATTTAGTTGATCAAGGTAGAACATGCTTCCATTACTTTGGAAATCACTTCACTTTTGACAACATAGGGTGAAAACCAACCACTAGCTACCTAATATACAATCTTGTGTAGTTTAAAAATAAACTAATATTGATCAAAGCAAGTTTGTCAGCTCGGTAACATTTAGATTTATTGGCGTATAATGATCATTTTTTTGCCTGAACAACCAAACTTGACAACTCCCCTACATGCAACATTGTATTCACACCGAGATAGATTACAATGCCGAATACCAAAATGCTATGGCAACTCAGAATCTGGCAAACTGCCGGATGCTATGGTAGGGGGCATTATTCTTCTGTTGCTTAGTTTTAGACGCCAAATAGTCAATAACAGAGGTCCTGTTCTCCCTCCTGGACTTGATGTATCTTTCCCATAACATTAGTTTCACAGTTAACCATATAGATAGAAGCTTTGAACTGTTATCTTACAAAACATTAAAAAGGTATGGCTTCCACAATCTCATATAGTTGACATGAAGAATTTATCAGTGGCAAATGAGCTTATGTTGCTGCATCACTACAAATGCTAAGATGGAAATGAAGGGGATAATCCAACCGACATGGTTTACTAATTTACAAGGGATATGCCATCCAAAATAGACAATAACACCCCAACTCCGCAACATTTCTGCACACCAAAGAAGACAAAACACCGTTATTCACAAACATAGTTGTTTTCAAAAAAAACTGCAACATTAAATTAAACAATGTTGCAAAACCATGTAAAATCAGTGTTATGTCTTTACACACCCTGTCGTGAATCCTTCGTTTCGCCTTCCTGGTGCTTCAAGCTGAACCACCCTAATGCCAACAGCTTCCTAAAGAGGAAAAATCATAGTTGGGATAAGCTACAATGTAGTGGACAGACCCTGCACAACAAAGTCGATGAAACAGAGTTATTCATGAAAAATACTGAAACAAACTGCATCATTAAACAATGCAACAAAATCAATAATGTTGTGCCTCAACCTTGTCGAGAGCATTTTGAGAGGAAAAATCATAGTTATCAATTCGCAATAAGAATGGATCCTTGGTGCCTCAATTGAATCATAGTTTGAAAGTCTGACTTCGTTACATCAACAACTTGGAAAAAAAATTGTAGTTAAAACCAGATGTGACAATGAAGATCTTTACTCAGATCATTAGAGAGACGGAAGATAAAGATGATGATTACAAACCAACTTCCTAAGGCAGAGAGCTTATAAACCCATTCCAAGACACTCAACTCAGCAGCTCAGTAGCACCCAAACTCACCAGCATCGCTGCACAAGAAAGTCACGAGTACAAATTGTACAATACTGAGAAATAAGTAAATGGTCTCATTCCAAGACATTCAATTCGGTGAAATCATATCAGTCACCTTGACTGAATTCTTGACCCGAAGAGTAAAAAACAACAAAAAATTTAGAACATGACAACCGAAAATGAATCTAGTAGCAGCAGTTTAGACTCGATTTATACGTTAATGGGAATGAAAAAACAAAGATGTACGTAACATATGAATTACCTTGATCTGTCTTGAAATCATTTCAGCGATATATTTATCTGAAGGTGATAATAAACTTTTGTTATCAAATCATCACCACATTAACAAGCGCTCTTTATTGCAATGGGATGATTCATATTTTTAAATTCCATACGTTTTTCATCCTTCCCCAATTAACCTTGTTTACATATACTCCCTATATTTCACCAATAAGTACACAAATTAAACTCAAAATTTGAACCCCTGTCGGATCTGAATGGGTAATCTACTTCCATACCCTCATCACATTCTCATATAGGTTCAGATGATGATAATAAATCATAATCAACTAGACTTCGAGAGTTAAAGAGGAAAGGGTTGCAGTTAAACAGTCTCTTTCGTAATTATAACCGACTGAAGTACAAGTGAAAAGTTGTTTCTGAGAGGAAAAATCATTATGCTGATTGGATTCAGAGGGGATGTATTGTTGTGTTGTTCCTCCTCCTACACAAGTCCTCATTCCCGTATGGATACCACACTTACTAGTTACTAGTAAACCTCTTCTATACATGGGAGGGAAGCAACATAACAAAAAAAAATACTTTCGAAATTCCGAACTCTTAAAGTCAGCTCTACACATATATATAAGCTACTTTAGGTACAAATAACAGTCAAAAGACATAAAAATGCTGCTAATAGGAACTCGTACTGCCAGACCCACAACTGTACTCCACATAGCTTTACTTCACACCATTTCATTCCGATGCAAATTCTTCTAAATTCAAATCCTAGGCTTTATGCAAATTCTTCTAAATTCAAATCCCTGGCTTTCTTGAATTCTTGCTCTCAAATGAATATAACTACAACCGAGACCAATTCCTGACCAAGCTGGTTCAACCTAGTCAGTCGTACGCAAAAATAGCTTGCACTATCACAATTGGTCTCCTCTTTAAACCCGAATGATTACAATGACAATCCAGTATGGCAGAGAAAAAAGTAGAATGACTTAGAATTTTTTTTGTAATCACTCGGTCAAAACCAGATGTGCAAGCTATCTTCACTCAACTTCCTCCGGCAGAGAGCTTATAAACCCATTCCAACAAACTCAACTGAGCAGTTCACCCCTAATAAGCAGCATCACTGCACACAAGAGTAGACAAATACAGTTGTTCAGGATCAATGCTAAGAACCAAGTAAATGGTCACATTTAAAACAAAGTGCATCATAAAACAGTGTACCAAAAAGATGAAAACTTAATCTCCTATTTGAACATCCCAGAATTCTGCTGTCCAAGGAATCACTACTTTATGAGAGGAAAAATCATTATTGCAATGAAAGATTCTCGTGCCTCCAAACATAAAAGAGCTCCTTCACTAAATTCCCACACTTTCAGTAACCTAATGAGTAAAGAACCACTTAAATTTCAGCAATGCAACCAATTTGAAAGTTGAATTCTACAAAGGTAAACTACAAACTCAATAAATAATTCAAATGAGACAGCAGCTTTGGTTGATAAATATTTATTAATTAACTGCAAAGGATATACTTAGATATAGAGGTGTAAAGTGATGTGCCAAAGACCACCCGACCCAAAGACAAAGACGCTAAAAATTTGAGCATAGCCTGACCAAAGACGGCACAACACGTTAGTTAAATGGGACGTCTTCGGGTTTGAATAATTGGCACAGATAACAAAGACAACACGTCACGGATAAGCACGTGGCACAGCCCAGCACAACACGTTAAGAAAGCACGTCATAATATGTAAAAGTACACCATATAACAAGGCATAATACATCACATTTTTTGTATATTTCACAAAAGAGTCACTATTCTAGCTAGTTTTTAACATTTTATACTGGCTTATTTATAACAATACATATAATATCTTAATATTTGGAAAATATATTTCAATATCGTTGTTATAATGTCGTCATCTATATTTAACTAGAACATTAATTTACATGACAATAATCCAATTTTATATTTGATGGAGTATTTATTTTTATTGAATAAACTTGTTAATTTTACTTGAAATAATTTCAAATGGTATGTTGTCTAATTAAATTCTTGTAATAATGTCCGACTTAATGTATACATTAAGTGATTTCAAATTGTTTATAGCACGTGTGCTAGCACGGCACAGCACGACACGTTTATTCGTGGCTTTGTCTGCAGTATACCGTATCTTTGTGCCTAGCTTTTGACTAGTAAAGCACAAAGACGTCACAACACGTTAAATCGTTGGCACAAGACGGCACATGGCACGTGAAGCACGCGACTTCGTGTCCGGGAAGACACGCTTTTACACCTCTACTTAGATAGATCCTAATTAATAAAAGAATAACATTAGTTTGTAGCATACCCTAATTGGAGAGCATTGTCAACCAGAACCCCCATGACCTCAGAAAAGAAGGCCACCTCTTCGTCCCACTTGCTAGTAACTCTTGTACTAACTAATACCAAGTGCAGTCTTTGAGGAATTGAACTGTTGATGTTCTGCTGAAAAAGAAATCATGATATCAAATCCCTAGAATTAGGAAAATAAAATCCAATACATGAAATCAAATGAAAGAAAACAAAATAAATCAGTACACTAGGGACCGAATTCATGCTTACCGGTTTAGGGTTATCCTTAGCTCGCACAAGATTCTCCAACTCGTTTGTCCCTTAGATTATTACTCTGACAAGCCAAAAACGGAACAGCAATTAAAACTTTTTAAAGAGAAATTATGATTTCCAGTTCATATTCTCTGAAATCTGAACTTTTTCATAAAAAAACCTTTGTTAGAGTTGCTTCGACCTCTGCGTCTCCTTGGTTTTTGGATATGAAAATCTTTCTTAGAGTTTGAGGAATAATCACTTTGAGAGGAGATACCATAATGGTGATGATGTATTGTTGTTCTTCCTCCACCACAATCCCATATGAAACCGCTTATCATCATCGATCTACATGCCATTTTGGACCGTGTGGTCTTAAATACTAGAAAACTCGGTCAAACCAAGTCAAAAGAAAGTTAAGGTCATGGATCGGACTCTTAACTTTGGAATGCCACACTGAATCATGAGACTGAATTTGTTTTCTATGGTGTAGCTGGGGTACCTTTGGATGAAGCACAACATAATCATGAAAAAACATAAATTAAAGTAAAAATCGCCCATTTTTTATTAAATCAAAGTTGCAACTCAAAAAAGAGAATCTATTTTCCAATCAATTTAACCTATATCCATCTACAGAGTTCTCTATTCCCATAAAATTATGATCTTACGAACAGTCTACTCACTAATAATTTCATTTTTATTCTCAAAATAGAATCCATGATAAATAGGCCTCTTTAAATTCTTCATGAAACATAGACTTGGTTCCGATTTACTGGAATCCTTTGTCCAAAAAGAGGAAGAACCAACGAATCCTTCAATCTCGTGGAAGATCTTCAAATTCGGATCAGCCTCAATGAATTTGCAAATACTCAGATGACTGTTTAGAGAGGAGATACCATAATGCTCATCGAATCAAAAGTGGCACTACTTTTTCTGTTCCGCCACCACATTTTCTAATGAAACAACTTACTAATCTACATGGTGATTCCATTTGTAGGATGAAAACAAAGGAGAGAAATATATTCAAGTAAGCTTTTGCCTGATCCTGGTTTTCTATTGCCTGATTTTAAGATTTTATGATCTTGGGTTTGTGACGGCTTCAGGGAGAAATCTGGAGAGGAAGAGATGAAGAAGAGTGAATGTTTTAGGGTTTGGGTTTGGTAATATATAGTAAGTTCGGTCAAAGAAAGTTAACGTCGTGGGTGACTTATAGTCCAGCTATGGTGTGCTATACGCCCACCGGCTCATTTCATCTCAACATGAGACTAGCCACTAGGTCTATGTTATCTAAAATTTAAATAACAACAATTGTATTTAATATTTATTTATTTTGAACCCAGTACCCAACAATGTTGAGACTATCAGTCCCACATTATCTAGCAATCTAAGATCCTAAGGTTTATAATCCATTAGGGCCTCTCCACCTTTACTTCGCGTCACCCGATTAATTGTTCCACGTGTTAGACCCAACGAGGCTACACGTGAGGGGACATGTTGAGACTATTTGTCCCACATTGTCTGGGCAACCTAAGATCCTACGGTTTAGGGCCTCTCCACTCATTGGCAATAGGTTTTTGAGCTGGATGACCGTATTCAAACTGGTTTTGAGATGGATGCCCATATTCTAACGAACAAGTGATGTACAAAAATGCACCTGAATACCTCGAAATCAAATGTATTGATGGAGCCGAGCCGACTTCGGGTTCCCTAGTCAAATCCAAATAAACAAGTTAAGTTAACTTGGGTACTGTTGGGCACCGTGAAGGTTGTTCTTGCGTGCCCAGTTGTCTCTTTCCATACGTAGCTCAAATAGGAAATCCTTTCCTCATTCGAATTCCAAAAAGTGTTATGCTTATGAAAGGGGCTGGTTCCCCTTTTTATCTCATATCTTTGTTATCATGTCATGGTGTTAGCGGTAGCGTGGTAGCAATAAAGTGGGCAAGCATATTCAAGCTATGTCCTCCAAATTTCTCTTTCAATTTGTTCTCTTGTTTTTTTTTGGTTTTTTTTGTATTGGTGTAAACCTTAGACATAGGTATGCCTTCCATAAATCTGAGAAATACTTTTCTTCTAAACGTGTAAACCCCACCATGGGTATGCCTTTCATAAACTTGTAGAAATACTTCATTATAAATAATTCCTCTCTCCAAAACGTCGGCTACCTCATGAATAGTGACGGTAATCATTATCATGCAAAGTAGGCACGTACGGATAGGTGACTTTTTTTTTTTGAAAGGAAAATGAAACGCCTAGTTTATGGTTTTGATTTCCTAGATTTCTTGGGTTGATAGACAAATGTTACCTTGAGGGTTTTGGATTATTCTTCTGGAATGAATTTTTTTGGAATGGATTATTCTGGGAATGATGTTGTCTTTGTTACGATTGCCAGTGACGTAAACATCCAAGGAAAACCATGGAACCGTGTGTTGGTAGATGACATGGGTGAAACATAACATGGCTATCGGTTTTATTATTCCTGTGAAAACTTGAAATAGCAAACCATGTATCTTTTCTAAGTAAGACTTACTCAGTTTTTCAGGTCTTCTGATATAAAGGGAACCTTCTGGGTGTAAGACCGAGTTTTATGGGAAACACAGCCCGTGATTTTGAAAAGTCCCCAATCGTCTCATCTGAAAATCGAGTCGTCTATCCCTGGTTGGATCATTCTCATTTAATGTCTAGGCAGTCCCCGGTCATCCCTCGTCTTGCCAAGACTGATAATCAGGTCTTCTAGTAACTGAGTCGTCGATCCCTGGGAGGATCGCCTGCTTCTACCATCTTGATATTTGGGACGAAGCATGACATCGATGGTCGAAAATTTATATTGTAACCGCAAGATCAATCTCCCATTGTGGTCGCCAATTGTTTGAGGGTGAAAATGGTTTCTGCTGATTTCAGTAATTTCGGATGTATGGGTGAGAAACAAATTTAAACCTTAAACAATGTACTGCAAGGGAGTACTTTAGATTCGTGAGATCAATATGTACAAGTCCGACCTAAACCAAGATATGGTCATTTCAGACTTTCCTCGGTCACAAAGTGAAGGGTAGTTGTTTTCGAAGGTTAGTTTTGGGGAGGGAAGCAAGGAAAGTGATGAGACCAGAATAGTTGATTTCTGGAAGAGTAGTTGTTTTCTACGACTTGTATCAGAAAGTGGGAAGCTAACCAATGGAAAGATATCAAATGTTTTCTGAGTGTTGTATGCTCCTGACTGAACTTGTGGTTCAGTGGAAATAGGTAAGAATTATTTATACAAGTCGAAGTGAAACTCTGGTCTCATTAAGGAATGGAAAAATGGGTGAGTAAATGGGAGGAGGTGGTAACCGTTAACGCATGGAATTGATATGAAATAAAAAAAAGGTATTTCACCATTAACTCCTCAGATTCTCGATCGCCTCATCCGTATGATACTACCTTATGATGGGCGTAGTGTACGTCGCACGATGTAAACCGCCAAACCAATACCCAAAGAGGATCCCCCAATTTGTGATATGTGTTGATGTCTCGAATGTTTTGTGGAAAACATGTAGCAAATTGCTGTCATATGGCAAGTTGAGCTTGGGAGACTTGCGTGGTGACCTTCAACGGTAGAGATTTTGCATCTTAAGAGGACATGTAGCCATTGATTATTTCATTATCATTATGGCTTTAATATGGCCTAGTTTAGGCGCGGCCAAATGTTAGGGTTTGGCTTTGTTTGGGCGCGACCAAAATAGGGCCAAAGGTTTCCATGCGTTAGCTGGTAACCTTGGACGACTAAGATATGCACCTTAGATGAAAAGTGGCCATTGATTATTGCGGGCCTTCGTTTTGGCAGATGTAAAGGGAAGGCCGGCATGGTATGGGTTAGGCGCGGCAAGGTGGCTTGCACGGCATTCCATTGGAACATGTGGCATGGTCGGCATGCCTTGGCGCGGTTTAGGTATGGCTATAACATGGTCGGCAAGCCTTGTCGCACGACTTCATTTTTGTAGCCACATAGGGAAGGCCAGCATGGTGGCGCGGCTAAGTTGGGAGGCCATCGGCATGACATGCCTTGGCGCGGTTTGGCGTGGCCAAACTAGGGTTTTAGGTCAAAGGTTACTATGCATTTCTTGGTAACCTTGGACGGATAGGATTTGATCCTGGGATTGAAGGGCGACCGTTGATTGTCGCACGCCTTCGTTTTGGTAGCCTCATAGGGAAGGTCAGCATGGTGGCGCGGTTATGTTAGCGTGGGGTCATTGCAAGGTGCGTTTAGCATGGAACGGTGGTCCAAGGGCTTGGTGCGTTTGGCTTGGCATGGTGGGGTCAAGAGTTTGGCATGTCGTTGGCACATGGTGCGTCTAGGGCCATGGAAAGGTGCATTTGGCTTGACATGGAGGGGGCCGATGGCTTGTCATGGACGTTTTTGCACGGTGGGGACAAGGGTTTGGCACGCCATTGACACATGGTGCAACTAGCATGGTTGGATATGGTGAGTCCACAAGGCATGCAACACCACACCAGATGGTCAACATGTTCTATAGAAGAAGAGATGCCAGTTATTCATTTATTTTCTCCTAAAAAATCAATAACATAAAAAAGAAACCGTGAAAAGAGCAACAAAACATAAAATTGTTTCTGATTTAAACTCTCATCCACACAACTTGTATTAACGCCACCTCTTTCCCTGACCAATTCTTCTGGATTTACATCCCATACTTTTATGACTCTTTGCTATCGATAGGTTCATTGGATGAACATAAATACATCAACAACCAACTACTGATCAAACTGGTTCAAACCTAGTCACTCCTGCACAAAAAATAGCATCTGATACCCTTTCAAACCCAAAAAATTACCTAGACTGCCCTAAGATCCCCCTTTTTCCTTCACTGTCGCTGATATCACCTATTTCATCTTCTGTGTCGATTTGAACAATACATGTAGTTGGTGTTCAACCGCACTTGAAAAAATAATCCTTTGCGTGTTCTGCAGACTCGCTTAGTTAAAAATATATGATGATGTGCAATTATTAATGGTGATATACATAATTTCTCGGATGGGAAAGCAAGTTGAACATATAAAAACAACAGATCTCACAAAACCCCCCACTTACCTGTTCTTTGAATTGCAACCAAAAACACCATCACTTAGCCGTACTCTCAAGTTTAAGCATGATCAACAACATAAATTCAAGTTCAGAAGTTTTGATTGAAATGCTAATGGGAATGAAAACAAAGATATACATTTGAATTACATTGGAGCTGTCGGAAATCATCCCGAAGTCATATCAATAAGATATTTCATTTGAAGGGTAATATCAACCCAAATGGGAATTCTGTTTTATTATAGTAAACCAGGGTCCATGGGAAGACCACGAGTAGGAGTTATCTCGAAAGCTGCTGTCATGTCTGTATCCGTCCAACCCACCATTTCCACCCCTAGGGTCAGCTGTTTTGTATGACCCATCACAGCAAGACCAGGAATAAGAGGTCTTGTTGGATCCAACAAGCCTGATCTTGATTTGAGATGAAATCCAAATCAATTCTCATAATTTTTTTTGAGAGGAGATATCATAATGCTCATCAAATCAAAAAGGAGTACTTCTGTTGTTGTTCCTGCATAACCACTAGATTCCGTTAGGAAAACACTTACCAATAATTAATCTGAGGAGTATGATACAATCTCTAAAATTCAATGATGATACTTAAGGCATCAATCACTCACCCTTTTATGTAATCCAGCATTAACAATTTAAACTGAATGCCATTTTCAGACTCCCCAAACTTACTATCAAGAACCAAACGATCATTCCAGATTAACAAAAACATAGATGGAAACAAACCGAGGTAAACACGTTATTACTAACAAGTAGCGACTCGCCACTTTGGACTAAAGCTACCCAGTATTCTTGTTGCACAACGTCTGTGTATCTAGGTTAATGGAAGATGCAGGTCCTTAGAGCTCTTGAGGGGTATATCTTCAGGTTCTCAAAACCAGCTACTTACACATGCAGAGACTATAAACCCATTCCAAGATACTCAATACTAACAAACATCCGCATCATCCTTCACTAGCATCCATAAGCATTTCCACAGCTGATCCAAAGTAAATTATATGGGATAACCACAAAAGTGGACACACCACCCTGTCAATCCAAAACAGAGTAACACCTCAATTCAGCAGATCTCTGCAAAAGAAAGTTCGATTACCATTTGTTCACTATCAATACTGAGAACTGAGAACTAAACAGATAAGTCACAGTGAAAGCAAAGTGTAACATTAAATAATGAACCAAAACCATGTAATTTCAATCTGAATGTTTTACCTATTTTTGCTGCCTGACAGGAATTCTTGCTTTTTGAGAGGAAAAATCATTGTTGCAATCATCAATGGATTCTTAGTATCTCAAAAAGAGCTCCTCCAGTGAACGAGTAATAATTTAAACAGAAAAACCAAAAATGAGAATGAAAGAAACAAGGATATACATATGAATTACCAAATGCACTGATCTGGTTAGAAATCTGGTGACAACCTCCTCTTTTACAATTGTAAACCAAGATCCGGAAGAATTGAAATTATCCACAGTGACTCCTAAAATTCTTTTCGAGAGGAGAAATCATAATGCTATTGGATTAAAAGGGGTTGTTCCTCCATAAGCAATTCAACACACTTTCTTTTACAAACCCCAAAAAATTTCTCCAACGTAACTTCAGATTCCTGGGTTTCTTTTAATTCCAACAATCTTCTTTCTTCACAACCACATCTCCTCAACACAAATCAGTGTTCTCTATCGATTTCAACTCTTCGTCTCTTATCCAGAACTTCATCAGTAGATCTGAAAAACAAAGGCCTCAAAGTTATTGAGTAAAAAATTGTGTCTACCTACTCATTGTGGTTATTTAAGCATACAAAATCCAAAAAATAAAGAAAAATTTAGAGAGCTATTACTTACAGATTAATGGCATCTTCCGTACCTAGATCCATGGAAATGCTTATAACAATAATAGCATGACTCATAAGCTCTCTTTGTACCCAAAGTGTTGAAAACTAGATGCTGGTTTTGAGAGGAAATATCATAATGCTGCCACTAATTCAAAGGGGTTGTGTTGTTCTTCCACCGGATTCCCATGTGAAACCACTTACGATCTTCGATCTACATGCCATTTGGGTTTCAGAGTTTTTCATGGCGGCGTTATTGAGGGATAGAGAGTAAGACGAGAGTGAAGAAGAGGTCCTAGGTTTTTATCTGGTGGTGGTTTTAAATAGGAGTTCGGTCAAATAGGTCAAGGTCATAACCCAGGCCAGGTGTGCCCAGATAAATTGGCTCCGATTAAATCCAGTTCTATTCATTGTTTTTGGATCAATGGGCTAGTTGGTGCAACCTCACATTTTGGACTTACAAAAAAAAAAAAAAAATGTATTGTAGTTGCATTTGGTTTGATTATAAGAATTACAAGGTACTAGCTATTTTGGAAGTGAGGATCAAATGCATGGGAAAAAAACTGGAAAACATACCATATGAATTTGACATTAGTAAAACATCTGGGGCGTTTGAAATCTTGGACCAAATACTCAAGGTTACAGATGCCTCTCCGGCAGGAAGGACAAAATAAAAGTGTGTATCCGAAGAGGTGGTTTGTGGAACGGAAGCTACATGTCATGTCGGAAAAAAATGCTGCAGCAATTCAGAATTCTTAAAGATCACATACAACCACACCATAT
>JAJJWX010003088.1:0-139991 GCA_023529315.1 Papaver bracteatum
TGATCAATAGAGATTCAGAAGGCGCTCCATGTAATTAGAGATTCTGCATTTCGATAAAACCACAAATGGAAGGAATTCAGGTGCAGAGCATAAAGATGATGCCACTGACTCACCTCCGTTCTTACAACAATTGAACGAGCCAACAATTTCAGAGGCAGCAATGAGAATTGGGATGGAAGGTATTGATATTTGAAATTATCATATCTCGGGCAGATATGATGGACAGTATTTATTTAGAATTTGATGTTAGAAAATAGTGATGTGGCCCATGTACCATCATAATAAGGAATGGTTACAAGAAACAGGCGTGTCTCTTCACTTAGGTTGTCTCCCCTTACTCTCGAAAAAGAAAATGTCCGTTGGAATTAGTTCTCATACTGTTGACCGATGGAAGAGTCACTTAAGGAGATATAAAAAGGGTCTTTGCTCTCACTGAAAATAATCTCAACATATTTTTGTAACCATCAAACATAGAGATATAAGGAAAAGTAAGAAGCAGAAGATCTTGTAATAATTTTTTCAATACTTCTTTACGACATGGGTACATCACTTGCAAAAGGTTGGCTTCTGGTTTTCATTATTGGTTCTTATTAATTTATTTGATCAAATCAACAATGACTGAAGGTATGTGATCATATCTTATTTCAGTATAAAAGAATTCTAACATTTGATATCAAAGCATAGGCTGCTCTGGTCCTTGTTTGATTTGATAATATTAATTATGATTTAAGAACGTAAATTTATATTGCAGCAGAATTTAAAACAAGTTGAAATCATGTAATTACGTAAGTACGTAAACCAGTTGGATGTTGTTCTGTTACTTGATTTAAGTATTGTGATTGTTATTGGATCCGACTATGATTAGTATAATATGTTTTGGTTTTAATTTGATTTTAACTGTATATAAGTTTAGTCATAGAGAATCTACAGAATATATTGCATGCAAAACTAAATAATTCATTCATGTAAAATTGAAATAAAATACACTTAAACCAGAGAGTGGAGATAACGTTGGCATCATATATACATATGGTCTTTCATGCCCGTGCAAATGCACGGGCTAGGTGTCTGAATTAATGAAATTACCACCATATTTTGCTTCACAGGCTATTAGTTCTCTCTAGAAATACCATTTAATCTCAAAATAGTGTCCAGGATCGTGCTTCTTCTATAGAGAACCTTTTATTTTCATCTTTGCAATGTATGCTTCTTTTGCCAGTATTGAGTATGTATTCTCCCTATGTCCAAATGAAGTGATCGTGATCTGCTTCTTATGTATTCTCCCTATGTTTCTTCTTATAGAAAAAAGATCTAGTTGTGTGTTCTCCCATATAATAAATATTCTGGCCGGTTCTGAACCTTTTTTGCACCAAAGCGAAGTCTACAAATGTTTCCCTATTGTTATTTTGCTTTTGATATAAATATGAACTACGAAACTTCAAATTTAGCAACCATAATTTCATGTAACAGTTGATCATTCAAAGAGCACATAGGTGTCTAGCTTGAAACTAATCACTCACTGGATACACGACACACATCAATGTTTAAGATCGATTTGGCAAACTTGGGACCTCATTTCTATCTATTTTCCGCTACTATGACATGTATTTCAGTTTATGAACATTAATGATAATATTAGACTCACTGAAGTTTGTGACCAACTGTAACAATAAGCACACATTGAATTTCAATTTCAGAAAGCAATTGAATCCACTTAACACTGTGTTGTTATAAAGGGATCGAATCTTAAAAGGAAATAGAAGGTGTGACTATAATATGGTTAGGGTGAAATGGGTAGGATGAAGTGCACTTACCAATAGTAGCAAGAGAATCCATGGAACTATACGAATACCACTACATGGTATATGTGTATATCAATGTCTGCACTATATAAAATTTGTTGCCCCCATAGTCTTGATACCCCAAAGTGGGGCTTGTCCTGCTTCCCTACTCTCAGGAGTTGCCTTCGTCAAGGCCAGGCCTAGCAAGGGGTTAACCCGGGCTATAGCCCGTCCCTAAATTTGTCGGGAATTTTTTTACTGTAGAATTTTTTTAAATTTCTTTTTTAGCCCCTGTAGTAATGCATATTTAATCTTCAGCCCACCTATAATTATTTTTATCCCTATAGTTCTACATATTTAATTTTGGCCCCCCTAAAATATAATTAAGAGCTAAATCTTATTAAAAACAAAAAGAAGTTCTCTTCAACACAATTATCTTCATTACTTCTACAAACTATAAAAAAAAATCGTTATCGCATTTTGCTATTAAATGTGCATCCATTTAGTGTTATGTGGGTGATTTCATTAGTCATTAGTTATACGTTTCGTTCAAACAAAAATTGGCGCGGCCATTAGCACTTTAAGAATCATTGCCATTTTAGCCCTACCCAGAAAAATCTTGGGTCCGTCCCAACCTTCGTCATGTTGGTGGATATCCTTCTAAAGTTCATGAGTTTTAATATGTAAAGTCCCTTGAGTTTTAGCTTAAATCAAATGTGATTGAAATTGTTGACTGTTATATTATGTTTAGCTTCTTCTTCGTTTTTTAACAAACTGTAAGCTGGTTTTAAAAGCCATTAAATTTTTTGTCGTCAAGGTAACTAAAGAAAAATGGCAATGGGAATATTATTACTTGGATAATTTGGCTATTTCCTGTACATTCGTTTATATAGTTGTTTACAACAATAACAAAGGAAAGTGAAACTATACAAGGCAAAAACATAATCTCTAGTTATTGACAAGAATAATGTCGACATCTAAATCCTAAATGGACCAAGAGTTTCCTAAGAACTAAAATACTTGCTTGATATGTAAAGATCCGATTGACACATTTTCTTCATATATCTTCATGACAAAAGATCTGTTGGATCTTTTGTGTGTTGTTATCTGACTAGAATAATGTCTCTTGTGACAGCTTGCCTCTTGCTTATGTACAGCGTGTGTGTATGTCTAGCCTTGCTTGTGTCTGTCGAGTGTAGGAGACTTAATACTCCCCTCCAAGTTGGAACTGGTTGAGGAATCTCAACACACACCCAACTTGCCTAGTAAACGATTGAAATGTTCAGCCCCAAGGGGCTTAGTAAAAATGTCCGCTACTTGGTCGTTAGAGCGAACAGAAGCAGGAGAGAGCAATTTGGATTGAATTTTCTCACGAACAAAATGACAATCAAGTTCGATATGTTTCGTTCGTTCATGAAAAACAGGATTGTTCGCTATGTGTAAAGCGGCTTTACTATCGCAAAAAATTGACATAGGTTCAGAATGTGGTACACCTAAATCATTGTGAAGATACTTTAACCATTGAAGTTCACACGAAATAGTAGCCAAAGCACGATATTCTGCTTTTGCGGAAGAACGAGCAATGGTTGGTTGTTTCTTGGATTTCCATGAGATAGGGCTAGACCCAAGGAGAGTATAATATCCAGGCGTGGAATGTCGAGAGGTAGGACATCCCACTTAATCGGAATCACTAAAACCAGTGATATGTGAGCTGCTAGAAGCAGAGAGAAAAGACCCTTACCAATAGATCCTTTAAGATAACGAAGGACACGATTGGACGCATCCATATGAGTCATGTGTGGTGATTGCATAAATTGACTAAGATTATTAACGGCATAAGAAATATCTGGATGATTCACAGTAAGATAAAATGGCGTCAATAAGACGACGATAAGTTGTAGGATGGGAAAGAGGGCTTCCATCAGTGGGACGAAGTTTAAGTTGTTGTTCCATTGGGAAGGACGATACCCTTTTGTCATTCTGTATCTTTAAGTATATCAAGTATGTATTTACTTTGACATAAGAAAATCCCCTTTTTGGGATCGAGATACCTCTATGCCCAAGAAATATTTGAGGCTTCCTAGGTCTTTGATAGAGAATGATCTCTCAAGAAATTTCTTTAATTCAGCGATGGCAACATCATCATTTCCAGTGATGATGATGTCATCAACATAAACTAAAAGATAGATACGAGTAGTACCTTGGGAGTAGATAAAAAGAGAGTAATCTGCCCTTGATTGAGTAAAGCCACGTTTAAGTAAGTTAGAAGAAAATTTCTCAAACCATTGGCGCGATGCTTGGTTTAGCCCATATAATGGCTTATTTAGTTTACAGACTCTAGTCTCCCCCTTTTTGGAGAAACCAGGTGGAATTTTCATGTAAACATCTTCATGAAGATCTCCTTGCAAAAACGCATTATTGACGTCCAATTGATGTAATTTCCAATTTTGAATAGCGACAAGGGACAAAAGAACCCGAACAGTAACAAGTTTAGCTACGGGTGCGAACGTATCATGATAATCGATTCCTTCGATTTGGTTGAAACCTTTGGCAACGAGACGCGCCTTATATCTTTCCACGGAGCCATCGGCATTGAACTTAACCTTATAGACCCACTTGCAGCCTATAGGAATTTTACCCGGTAATAAATCTGTCATTGTCAATGTATTATTTGCCTTGAAGGCATCTATTTCTCGACCATAGCATTCCTCCATCTTTGGAATTTTTATTGCTTCGGAAAATGTTCTAGGTTACGTAGTATTAAGAACAGAGGTTAGAAATGCTTGATGTGGTTTTGAGCTGACTAATAGAAATATAATCGGTGAGAGGATACGTGTGCTATTTTTATTAGAAGCTAGAGATGTATTGTACACACATAATCTTTCAAATGTGATGGAGGTCGACGTTCTCTAGTTGGTCGAGAGGGATTATCATGGACTACATATTTATTTTCATTAGTTAGCTGTGGCAAGTCTCTGAGGTTGATTCATAGGTGAGATATATTCATTCTCGTTTGATCAGGAAATTCGGGTTGATGTTATTTAATGGGTCACTTGTACCGATGATTGCAAGTCCCCGTGTAAAAGGATTAGTCATGGGCGATGGGAATTATTTAAAATACTTGATGAGGTATGGTCTCATGTAATGGATGAGATGGAGTTATATTATCATTATATGTATCATCATCATCGACTAAAGTGTAGAAATGAATGTGCAGGAGGAGAGACTTTGTTGATATGGTAGTCTCTTGTAAGGAAATGTATTTTCATGAAAAGTGACATCGAGAAACATGAATTTTACGTGATTCAAGATCATAAACACGATAGCCCTTTTGACCATAAGGATATCCTACAAAAATACATGGCGAAACACGTTGATCGAATTTGTGTTTAACATTAATATTTCTTGCGAAACATAAACAACCAAAAACTCTTAAATGGTGATAAGAAGTTGGAGATTGAAACAAAATCTCTTGAGGTGATTTATTATCTAATAGAGGTGGGCATATTATTTATGAGATCTGCTTATTGTTAAAAATCTTGATCAGCCCAAAAATTTAAAGGAAGATCAGCTTGAGCATAAGCGCGAGCAACCTCAAGTAGGTGTCGATGTTTCGTTCCACAACACTATTGCTGAGGAGTAGATACACAACTACGCTGATGAATGATACCATTAGCATGAAACCATTCTTGGGTCTTTCGTTAAGATTTGAGTTCCATCGGTCGGAACGAAATTTTTGTAATTGAGGTAAAAAAAAAATTTCCATTACCGGATGATAAATTTGTAATTTTAGTGTGGAATTGGGTGATAATGTGATTGAAAAAATATGCGAGGTACTTTTTAGTATCGGATTTACTAGTCATAAGATAAATCCAAGTGCATTGCGAAAAATCATCAACGATCGTTAAAAAATATCTTTTTCCACCGGTGAAGGTTGAGAAAATGGACCCCAAATATCGCATGAACTAATTGAAAGATTTTATTACTTCTCGAATTAATTGATACAAAAGGTAAATGAGGTTTCTTAGCTTGTGGAAATACTTCACATAAATGATTTTTAGTAGTCCTTATATAGCTAAATTTATTTGCTAGAATCTGGCAAAACGTCATCGAAGGGTGGCCAAGACGCCAATGCCAAAGATCAAAGGTTGAAGAACGAGAAGTTTGAGAAAAAGCATAACGGGGTCGAGCGAAGAATGTAGAGACCATTTCGCACGTGATCACTCCGACCAATCGTTAAATTCCTTAATGGATCCTGAAATGCACATGAAGTTTCGTCAAAAGTCACTTTACATTTGAGAGAGTTAACCAAGTGACTGACTGATAAAAGATTGAATTTAAAACTTGGAATATGATATACGTTATCAAGTATTAAATTTGGTGAAAAGATTACTGTCCCAATATGTAGTATGGGAGATTGAGTACCATCAGGTAATTGGACAAAAAGGTTTGTAGGGGCCTTCACATATTTAGTGAAACAAAGTAAAGAATAACACATATGGTTAGATGCACCACTATCAATGATCCAGGAAAAATTAGAGGTGCAAGAAACATTACCAGCAAAGTTATGGCTTCGATGTATTGTTGTCGTTGTATGAAAGAAACCCGTATTGCGTTCTCCTTCTTTTAGCCATTGGATTCTAGATCTCGATTTCCAATATTCATTCTTGCAGTTGAGAAAAAACAGGTGTTGTTGTAGAGTTCTCTCGGCATTTACAGTAGCATTCTGTATTTGTTGTGAGTTAGCATTGGCACAATATGCTTTTGCACGCTCAAGGTTCATCTCTGAGTTCCTTATTTGGTCTTCCAATTGCCGAAAGATCTGCTTACTCCATTTGCACAGTTCTTTCCTAGTTGTAATGAGTTTCTGTTGTAACACAAAAGCCGTAGATCCCTGAGTTTGTTTATCCCATGCTCCTTTGATAATTGCAATGCAGTCAGGATGTAAAAGCCACATGTGCTCAAACCGGTATGGATTATTAGGCGTAAAGCAAGAGGCTTTTAGCTGTAACACAATTGGTCCATGGTCAGAGGCGTAGGGAGTCTGGTTGAAAACTGCCGCATGAGGAAAACAGTTTCTCCATGAAGGTGTTGCACAAGCACGGTCAAGTCTTTCTTGTATGAGGTTAGCTCCTTGCTGCCTATTTGACCAAGTGAATATTGTGCCTACAAAACCAAGGTCAAGAAGATTACAATCATCTAAAAATCTTTGAAATTTCAAAATTTGATTTAGGGTCACAGGTCTGCCCCCTAGTTTTTCTGATTGTGCAAGAATATCATTGAAGTCTCCCAGCATTAGGTGAGGAGCATCATTGTCTATGTTTAGAATTGCAGGTAGAGATTCCCATAAATCCTTTCTAGCAGCTGGATGTGGAGGTCCATAAACTGCAGATAAAAACCAGGGTGCAACTGTGGATGAAGTCACAACAGAGTGAATAATTGACTGATTGGCAAAAATTATTTTAATGTCAAGTTGGTTAGTCCATAGCAGAGCCAGCCCCCTCTGTGACCAATTGGTGGCAATGAAAAACAGTGGGGGAGCTGAAGAGTTGATGCTAAGTTTCGTATAAAAGTAGAAGATGCCATAGTTTCAGATAGGAAAAGAATTGAAGGCTTGTGCTTCTGAGTAAGTTCTCTCAACCTTTGAACTGTCAAAGGATTGTGAATCCCTTGACAATTCCAGGCTATAACACACATACTGAGAGGAGAATCTTTGGCCAAAGACACAAAAGGAAACTCCAAAAAACAGTATGAGAAGAACCCAAAAGGCCAAAATAAAATCTCCAAAACTCCTTACAGGACACAGCTAAATGTCAAATACAAATACCAGAAATATAAAAAAAAAAAAAAATCCCGGAGCAGAACTAAAATTAAATCTGGGCTAATTATAGCATGAGTAAGCATAGATTATTGTAAACAAAATAAGGGATAGAAATAACCCGATTCAGCTTGATGCCAAAGTTGTAAATTGAACTGCGGATCGAATTGCCCAAAAACAAGAATCTAATAGAGCAATTAGACTCTTCGGAGCTTTGATTTCTAGTGGCTTAGAATCCAGTTATCCTGAGCTGATTCTCCGAGTCTTAGAAATATCTAGAATTCTTCCGGTGGCTTAAAAACAAACTGAATCTCATTGTCTTTTGGTGTCTTTTGTTGTCTTAGTGTATTTTGGTGTCTTAGAACTCTTGTAGTGGCTTAAAACTAACAGATTGTGTTTTTGGTAACCAACAAAGTCAGGTTGAGATGATAGAGATAAGTTTTCGATTGCACTTGGTATTCATGAATAAAGTTATCAAATCAAATGAATGTTTCACAATACTCTACATAGAATTAGAGTATGGGTACCAGATTGTAGCAGTAATCGATGAATATTGAATTATCCGGCGAGATTCCGTTAGTCTACGAACATAAATCAGAGCGGTTTTATATCTAACGGTCGAATAACGGTCATTTTAGGTGGTTTTGCTAGTAGTTTTGATATTAGAAAAGGGGTTTACCACCCCAAAGGGTGGTATAAAGTTTTGGGGATAAGAATAAGAGAGATAGAGAGTCTTACAAAGAGAAAGAGAAAAAGGGAGGTAGTATATAAAAACATCATCCCTTAGAAAAAGGGAGGTATTATAGAAAAAGGGATAAGAATAAGTTATGTTAGCTAACATATTGACAATCAAATTTTAAGATATTAGAGAAAACTAAATTAGAAAAAAACACCAATAGTTCAATAAATACCCTCGTTAAAGAGTTATCGGGATTATCGCTGGGAGTAGATATACTTCACCATGTATTTAAAATTATTTTAAAAATCTCACATAAATTTTAAAAAACCTCCAAACATTATGCACAACTTGCACATTCTTAAAAATGTATTAGTAAAAAAAAGATTTTTGTTAATATTTCCATTGATTCACTGTGAAGTGTGGACTGTCATTTCTACCTAATCCATTCATTTCACTTCTAATTTCATTTTACCTAATACTTAACGTTCAGTTGTCTACATTTATCATCACAAAGAAATAAAACATAGTAATATATACGAATTCGGCCTATATCGCCAATCCGCATCTCCTTCCCCGGTGACCCGGTCTATTCCAATTCCTCTATGCTCTCAGAAAAATCGAACTTTGAATTGAAATACCAGAGGAGGAAATTAAAGATCAACAGAGATCTCCTTCATCACCTTGGGCTCCAAATCATCGAAAGGAGTAACCTTTTTGCAAATCAATACAACTCCTCCAGGTACACTTTTAACCTTAATCTCCAATTTTTGAAATTAGGGGCATGGAATCGGGGAAAACCTTATACTTTAGGGCTTGATTTCATATGAAAGTTGATACATTGCTAGAAGAATAATACGAAGGGAGGTTTTAGAAAAAAAGAAATCAATAGATGAAATCATAAAAAATGAAAATAACCCACTGAAAGATCATCTCAATTCACTTCAATGTTCTTATCGCCATTACAATCGAAATGGTTTATCTGTACACTTAGAATCAGGAATTGGGTCAAATCTATCTTCAGTGAAGAAGCAATATATCCAGAATCTCCTTAAGGTGAGTATGGAAGCTACATATGGACCAAAAGAATGGGTTTTCGAAGAGAAAGTTAAGCGTAAAGAATGGTTGCGCCGGATGCACGGTATGTGTTTGTTCGAGAAATTGCGGATAATGATGATGGGATGCAACCATTAGGGGATCGTTTTGTAGGTTTTTTGCAGTATCGGTTTGTACTGGAGGAAGAGATGCCGGTGGCATATGTTTATGAATTGCAGCTGGAGCAGTGTGTGCAGGGGATGGGACTAGGGAGATTTTTGATGCAGTTGGTTGAGCGCATTAAGTATGAAAACCGGATGAGTGCTGTTATGTTAACTGTTCAGAAAGGGAATTCGTTTGCTGTGGATTTCTATATGAGCAAGCTAAGGGTGCGTTTGGCACGGAGGTGGTTGAGGGTGGAGTTCAGTCAACGTGAGGAGTCAACGATGGAGTTAAATTCCAAGGGTGTTTGGCATGGGTGGAATTGGAACTCCAGGGAGTTGAAACTATTTCATTCGGTGGAAAATCAAATGACACCTCCCTCCATGGAATTTGGAACTCCATCCTTCCAACTCCTCCCGTTGACCATTTTGACATTTTACTTTTTTTTTTTCTTTAAACAATAATTCATTTCTTATATTTATAATTAAAAAGTAATTATATTATATTTTATTTTAAAGTTTATAATATTTTTTAATTGGTAATATTTAATACTTTAATAATATTTTGTTTTTTCACATATTCAAAAATGAAAAATATATATTTTATTATTATTTAAATTCACAAGTACTGTTGATAAATTATTAAATTTAAAATTTAAAATAATAGTTTGATTTAAAATACCAAAACTGACTATTATTTAGTATTATTATTTATTTGAATTAATAATTTATATAAATTTTTAATTAAATATAAAATTATTTACTAAAATTATATTTACATAAATAATTAATTATTATTGTTGATAAATTATTTTTTCATCAAAACAATAGTAGTTTGATTTAATTATTATTAATATTATATTTACTTAAATAATAATTTATATAACTTTTTCACTTCAAAAATCACAATTATATTATATTATTAATATCGTTTTTATTTATTTATTTAATATTATAATATATTATATTTAATTAATTAATATTACATTAATATTATCAATTATTAACATTTTTAATTAATATTTTAATATCTAATATTAATATTATACTATATTATATTAATATTCTAATATATTTAATTAATACTATATTTAAATAATATTATATTTATATGAATACTATAATATTTATTTAATTACTAATATTGCATTTATTAATTTACTAGTCTTTTATGTAGTTATTTCTTAAAATATACATTATTAATGATAATTAAATTAAAAATAATTAAACATAATTTTTTGAAGAAATTTAGTGATTCAAGAATAAATTTACCAGTAAATAATATATTATAAATAAATAGTTTGAAGAAATAAACATTTGAAAAAGAAGAATGACGTAAATACCAATTTCATCAATAATCATGCCAAACACATAAATTTAGAAGGATGGAATTTGAATTCTAGGTAGTTTGAATTCTAGGTAGTTGAAACTCCCTAGAATTCAAACTCCTTCCATGCCAAACGCAACCTAAGGTATGTGATATCGTCGAATTCACTTTCACAGGTGGGGTTTGACACGAGCTATGAAATTCTTTTCAAAGCAGTTGATCATGAATCAAGATAAAATTGGATACAATTCTGTGACCACTGACCAGTTTTAAGACTTGAAGACTTCATTTGGGTAAGATTATTCTTTATTTGTCTAAGGGATTCTAAAAATTAATTTTAAGTGACCCATTTTTGTCTTATTCAATATACCCCATTTACTTCCGGCATCCCCAAATCAGCCGAGGTAAAATAAATGGTGCTAAGTAGTAAAGAATTTTCGGGAAACAATCTAATTTTGGTTTGTAATTAATCATGAGATTGTAGTCTTCATGCTTTAGAAATTGAAAAATATTTTTTCAATTTTATATCAGCTCTTAAAGTTATTTATTTGCACTTTCACCACCCATAAGTGATAGATATAAAATGGGAATGCTCAATCCTACTTTTAGAAGTCAGCATGTTTTCATAGGATTGCGATATTGATAGTGAACTTTGAGATATTAGAGAAAACTAAACTATTAGGAAAATGAAATAGTAGCGTTAACTCGGTCCGTATTGGAAAAATATTAGATGGTTAGTGATGCACATGTTAGATTCTTTATGAACATTTGGAATTAGTGAGAAGACTGTGATTTAATATCTTACTCAAGATTAATCCTCGTAGTAAACATTAAAAAAAATGTGTTACCTGTTATTGTTTTGATTAAAGTGTAACTGGGAATTGCCATTTATAAATACCAACACAAATTAAAAAAAATAAATTTCTCTCTAAAAATACACTTTTTTTTATATTTTTGGAAACAAAATTCATTAATGTCATGTGCATGTGTCAACATATCATTGGTCCCCATGCCCTTTAAAAAAAAACTCCCCCATAAAAAAATTATCTGGTTGAACTATTCCCTTTCTCTCTCCTCTCCCGTAACTCCCACGAAGAAAAAAAAAACTTCCTACTTCTTCGTTCAATCTCCTTGATTTGTCCGGATTTGATTTGATTTTTCGAATCTTCCGAACAAACCAGGGTTCTTTCTCTTAGGATTATGTATATATATCTAATAAAAAGTTGTTCTTTCAACAATTCCAGGGATTTTTCTCTTTGTTTTTATAGATCTAATGGTGTCTCAATACCATTTAGATTTCTTATATGATAGCCATAATGGCTTTTTTCAGTGGTGCTTCTGCATTGTTATCAAATACGTTATGAAAGAAGATGATCTACTTCGGAAATTAATATCGATATTGATCGTGATGATGTCAATCTGGGCTTATTACTTCTCTACTGTGGAAGCATATAACATGTATGATGTTGGTGATCAAGAATCTGAAGATCAATATTCTAAAGATCATGAATCAAAATGGTTTAAAATCATAACCATTAGGAAGATATCAAATTTGTCGATGAAATGGAGAATAATACGATTTCGGGTTTTATTTTTCATATTTGAAATCCGTAATGTTAGTATTAAGTTGTTTCTTTCCATTAATTTATGATGTAATTGTTCATGTAACCAAAATTTCATATCAATGAAATTATCAGGCACTGCCATTTCTCCTTCAAAAACTCCCCCATCAAAAACTTTCTCTAAATTTAGATAGTTGTTTTTCTTTTAATTATCTACATTTATCATAAAAAACTAACAAAAATAAAAATGAAAATGACAATACCATTGATACCCTTATAGGTGTAGTAATTTAAGTAACAAAACTACTAAACTACATTATCACCAATCCCCACCTCCTTCCTTTCCCGTTTTATTCCCAATTCCTCTCAGAAAAATCGAACTTTCAAACTCCTAAGAAAGAAATTAAAGATCAACAGAGACCTTTCATCAATTTCGCTTCTAAATCATCGAAAGGAATAACCTTTTTGCAAATGAATACAAATTCTTCTAGTACATTTTTAACCTATAATCTTCAATTTTGAAATTAGCTAGGGACTATAATTGAGGAAAACATTATAACTTAGGGTTTCATTTGATAAGAAAGTTAATACATTGCTAGAAGAATGAAACGGGGGGAGGTTTTATAAACGAAGTAAGCAATAGAAGAAATTATAAAAAATGCTAATAATCCACTGAAAGATCATCTTATTTCAATTCCATGTTCTTATCGTCAGTACAATCGAAATGGTTTATATGCACACTTAGAATCAGGAATTGGGTCAAACCTATCTTCATTCAATTTGATTGAACTTATCTAAGTTGATAGAATTATGAGTTTTTACGTAGCTTATTCTGACTTGGGTGTGTGTATTCTCATGAAACTATTTAAGTTTTTTAAAAAGAGTTCCTGTGTTTCTTCGGCATTTGTGTTCTCTTACATGCCATATTCATATCACTTTTGTTATAGGGAGGAGGGTTTTGGATCAACGGAGTGATAAAATTAGAGTCAACTCATGGAATTAAAACGAGTCTAAAATATCTATCGATCCGGACAAATTTATCCTCAACATAGTGCACGATTCCTTCCAACAAAATTTCCATCTTCTTCCACTCTACTCCAACCGTGAAGAACAAACCCTAGAACAACCAAATCAGGTGTTGTTCATGGTTTATCTTGTCATTTGGTAATTTTAATCATCATGCAACAAAACCTGCAATTCTACTATAATACTACATAAGTTCATAATGTAAATTCCTTACTGTTAAGATCTAGTAATAATTAGGTAAGGGTTTCTTAAGAGCTTCAATCTTAGAAAATACTCATTAAGCAAAATAATGTGCAGAAAGTTGGGGAAAAAGTGTTTGATTTCAATAGTTCAGTAAAATACTCCAATGATTTCTTGAAATCTCATTGACTATAGAAAATGAGAAACCAACGTATCACGTTATATGGGGTGAACGAGAATTAAAAAAAAAACTATGGAAGCAAACTTGTTTCGTTTACTCTGGT
This sequence comes from Papaver bracteatum, assembly GCA_023529315.1. NCBI lineage: Eukaryota > Viridiplantae > Streptophyta > Magnoliopsida > Ranunculales > Papaveraceae > Papaver > Papaver bracteatum. Next base: position 13,851 of record JAJJWX010003088.1, read on the forward strand.
GAACGTGAAAATTAGATGTCTCTTTTCCCAGAGGGAACGAGAACCAACTAATTGTGATGTCAATGTCGTAAAGAAGTTGCAAGAAACAACAGCAGAAGAAGTCGTTCTTTGATAGCAAATGATAATATTTATGTTAGAGAGGAAAGACTAAAGACTAAATATATCAAACGAATCTAGAGCTACTCGAAGTGGTAATGGTTTAGTATTCCAAATCTAATTTGGTGAGGTTTATACATGTAAAAGACTAGATTAGTGACTAAGGACTAAAGAGACTATACAATGACCTCACTTCTTGGTTACTGATGGGTGCTTGGTCATTGCATAATTATTCAATCATCTTTTAACTGTTGGTTTGATATTTTGTACAAATTAAATTGTCGTTTTTAGTTATGCAGAATTTAGGAATCGTAGGGCTCAGTGAACTAAAAAAAGTGAATTTGAGTTTGTCAAGAGCACTTTTTGTTCTAGTTTCGACTTGCAAAGATTAACATAAAAGCATCTTTCATTGCACATATCTTATTTGAGGATGCCACTTTTCGTTCCCTCGTGGTTGTTTTTATCTATGCACATGGCTTTTCGCTTGGTGACTAGTGTATTTTACACTTTTTTCACAGCATAACTATGACCAAGATCCTTGAGCAGAAGCACCAAAATCTTTATTCATTTTTTATTTACATAAAATCACAATTTATAGGACACCGGATATATAGGGATAGGTGAGTTTCCTCATTTCTAGAAAGATATGCAAGAAGTATGTTAGAATACGGGCATCCAACTCAACTAATTGGAAATGACTGGAGAGGCCCTAAGGGGTTATAAACCGCAGGATATTAGATGCCCAGATAATGTGGGACTAATAATCCCAATACGCCCCCTCGCGTGTAGCCTCGTTGGGTCTAACACGTGGACAACTAAATCGGGTGACGCGGAGTAAAGGCGCGGTTAAATGACTCGTTGCAAATAGCCTGCTCTGAAACCATGTTAGAATACGGGCATCCAACTCAAAACCAATTGGCAATGAGTGGAGAGGCCCTAAGGGGTTATAAACCGCAAGATCTTAGATGCCCAGACAATGTGGAACTAATAATCTCAACAAAGTAACATTCAAATTGAGGTATTAGTGAGACTAAACTATGAAAACCGGAAGAAGAAAAAGAAGAGAGGAATAAAAAATGGAGGTCGACATGTCACCTTTCACCATCAAAAAAATTGCAGTGAAATGTTCGATTTTTGGTGTCCAGCAAAATCTGCATTTCACCGTCCATGAAGTGGTAGTGAAAAGTGCATTCCACCGTCATCTACACGAGGAGAAATTTGGTGTTCATGTTTTAGGTTACGAATGTGAATGTTACATTTCTCTTCTACTTGTACGAAAGAACCAAGGTTTTAGAGACTGTTTTTTCTTGTTTGGATACCTGAGATTTTGGGTGTCCAGCAACCTTGGGTACCTTTGGAAACGAGATTCACAAAATACTTCATTGGATTCCCTTAGCTTAGAAAATGGTTCTCAACCATCGTCATAGCATTGTCGAACATACGTTCTGGTGATAAATCAATTTTGGTTCAGGTTTTGTTAGTGTCAGTAGTTGAATAGTTTAAAGGGTGTATTGGTCCAAAAAATATTAAACCTAACTCTCTCGTAAATCATTGAGTTGAGTCCTAGTTTTCCACTCCCTTGATCCAAAACCCTCCTCCCTATAACAAAATTCCATATTCACATTCATCCACATAAATATGAATATCCAACATGGATGAAGAATTTTGATTTTGCAATTATAGGACTAGGAACTTTGAGACGTCCGTGGAAACTAAGAACAAATGGGCCTGAGAATTTGGAGTAACCTCTCCCGTACATCTTGCATTTGAAAACTTTTATATTAAAATAGTCTCCAGATTAAGGAGCGACGCAACGACTAGTACTAGAGTTGAGTTCAACCGTGCTACTTGAACAACTAAATAACAGCTGCTTGACGGCTAATTTTGGCATGGCAATGATTTGGCAGAGAGAAGAACCACTCTTTATGAACACGTCACGGAAATAAAAGATAATGAAAATAAAAATCAATCAGCCGTTGGATTTACTGAATGGAATGAGGAATGGAAGTACATACTTATCTTTCTCGTTTGTTGATCTTTTGTTCATCTTCACAGCAAACAAGATTTGAAACCCTAAATTAATTTTCATTATTAAGGATCATAATAAACAAAGAATCAGGATTAGAAATTGGGAAAGAAATAAAGTATGGGATATTTCAATTTGACCATCCCACTTTTTTCCATCCCTATTCCTGTTAATGAGATCAAATCTTATAAGGAAATAAATAATTCTAATTAGTCATTCTAATTATTTTAACTAGAGGCTTAATTAAATAGGTTCTTCGTACTGATTTTGATTTTTTATAGATGATACTATCTCCACTAAGATGAATAAGTTACTATGTTGGCCATTAATGTGGAGGGCAACCATGAACAGTGATGGAAGCTGAAAATTCCTACACTAACAAATCAAAAGAGGAAAGCAGGGTTGCTTGTTCATGATGTTAGACTTGATTATCTCATCATAGGAAGAATTTGCATCCATTGTTCAATAACCTAGATTAGATCTGTTCGAATAAAAACAGTATGTAAGATGATCACTATTGCATACAGTGCCGAAGAAATAGAAAAAAAATAGTAAGTATTTTCATTTTAATTTTTTTTCGAAAATTCTCGACGAACCGAGTAAAAAACCACGCCAAAACAACGCCCCTCACACCACCCACCCCTGCACGTCTCCCGAGGGGATGGGGCCTACTAGGACCCACAAAAAAATAAAAAAATGTGAGAGGCGATTTTAAGAGGATTTTTCCTCCTCGGTCTGTTTAGAAACGCTCATTTTTTTTTTTTTTTTTAGTGACGCAGCAAATTTTAAAACATTCTCTTTCCGATGTGTAAATGTCCACATCAGAATCGCTGTTACTCCGTTGTTATTAAGCAGGCTATATAGCATTTTGGGAGTTGTATATAGTGGCTAGTACTAGAGTTAGATAGTGTGTTAAAGATATTGGTCCCAGATGATGTAATCATCAAAATTGAATGAATGAAAACATACTTTTCATTATGCCGTTGCCAACGTGTATACTCGTTTGTTATTAGTCATCAAAGGGGTAATGCTACGTTGATCATGGAATCTTCCGGATTTCTTTTTTTTTTTTGGTAGAGACAATCCTTAGGGTCAATCTGGGAAAAACCATAGAATTAATGCTTCTTCTTCATCATTTTTTTTTTTTTTTTTTGGACAATCAACATATTTCAATTCATTCAGATTACATGTTCATTTACAAAAATGACAAAAACATCAAAATAAGATATAATCGAAACCCTAATTTAAATAAGGACATCAATTACATGTAGATCGTGAAGAGAAAGAGCGATTAACCGCAAAGATATCCAAAACAACTTTATGTATAAGGGAAAGATGATGGTATATCCGGAAATATATTTCGACCATTTAATCTGATTATATTCTTCTTTCATAAGAGATGCTCCTAAAACAAAGGAGTACTTTGCCCATAAAATTGTCGATCCCCACGAACACAGATGCGCAATGTCGTGATAAATCGTCGATGTTTTTGAAACAAGAATATCAAGCCACGAACCTGCAATTAAAATTTGAATAACTTACCCCACAACGACGAAGAAAAATCGCCCCAAAACGACGAAGAAATATGTCAAAAGACACCAAAAATGATGTAAAAACATCTTATTCTATTACTTACTATCAAAAAGCTTTAAAAGGAAAAGAATCCTTGCTCAGATCTGGTCCAAAAGGACCAAATCTGAGCAAGATGGCTATTAAGTTTTTTTTTTAACGTTCGAGTCTCCGCTCAAACACTAACAAACTAACATTAACATAACATTCTTTACCAATCAAAAAAAAAAAAAAAAAAAAAAAGTTTTTTTTTTAACAAAGGGAAGATGGAGAGAAAGAAGAGAGAGAAAGGAGAGAAAAAAAAGTTCAAGAGAATTTTATTTTTTTATATGTAATGCTTCATCTTTAGAAATAACGCGCAATTGGGGGATATCCATATTAATTGGGGGATATAGTTACAGGACAAAAACGGTGTCCCAATAGCAATATTGGGTGACCCCCTATGTAATTATTTTTTAAATTCCTAATCTAGCCTTCACTAATCCTAATTAGTGATTAAGTTTAATTAGTAAAATGTTAAGTATTTGGGGGATAAATTAGTGTGTTTTTTAGTTTTATTTTTATTTGTGTGGGTTAGTTGAGAGTAGAAGGAGGGAAAAAATCTTTTGAGTGATTTTTTTTTTTTTTAAATTGAAGATGATTGTGATGAGATACTTGCAGATGCAGAATCTTTAGCTCAACTACAACAACAATCATATCATCAATCTTCGGTTAATGATAACAACTCACAATTGGAGTTATATGATGAACCAACACCCTTGGATCATGATTTTCGTGACCATGAAGTGTTTTGTGAAGAACCAACCCAAGAAAGTAAACATGTTCAGCATACAAGCAACCCCAACACACAGGTAATGCTTCAAAGAGGTCGAAAATTTGTTTTTTTTTTCAAACTGCCATTTTTTCTCTGAAAAAGCTTAGTACCGGCACACCCTTTGTATTAATTCTAGGCCGGAACTACCAATACCGGCGTGTTATTCATACTGCGGAATTGCCGGTACAATATATCTACCATTTTAAACTTGCTCCCGGCGTTGTGCTCCAACTCCATTTAATGCCGGTACTAAATATACCCCATTTCAAAATATTTCCCGGCGTGGTTTTTATAGTTTTGGCCATGCCGGTATAGCATATCCCCCATTTCAAAAACGTTCCCGACGTATTATTGAACAATCTTTATATGCCGGTTTTTATTTATGCTTTTTACCTAACACCGAATATTCCATAGAATATTCCAAGTAAACCTGAGATAATCCTAACCGACGATTCCGGTACTCACAGAAAAGCATCCAGGAGTTTAAGATTTTTGAACTCTAATACCGGCGTGGTATATAAGATATATGGAACGCCGGTATTTATTCTTGGGTTTTTGTTAAAATTACCTCAATGTCGGCACTCTGTTCCGGTTGGAAAACTCACACGTCGAGAATGCCGGTTATTGTTACCGGCATGTACCATGTTTAGGTAAAATGACGGTATTGACTCTTCCTGCCTTTGTATTCAAGAACATTCAATGCCGGAACTGTGGTCGAGCACGCCGGAAATGGTACCCGGTATGGTAATTTTTTAATTTTCTATGAACTAATTCAATTTTTACATACGAATTCGGCCTGTATCACCAATCCGCATCTCCTTCCCCGGTGAGTCAGTCCATTCCAATTCCTCTGTGCTCTCAGAAAAATCGAACTTTGAATTGAAACACCAGAGGAGGAAATTAAAGATCAACAGAGATCTCCTTCATCAGGGACGTACCAGGCAGCATAGGCCCCTGGATTAAAGGGGTCCCCAAAAAAATATCCCGGTATATATATGCTATTGTGAACGGCCAGTCATGAATAACAACAAAAAAAAAAAAAAAGAATATTAAAAGACTTACAGTTTTTAATGCCCATCAATAAGTAGACTAAATCTCATTTCCGCAATTACTTTACCCAACTGTTTGGTCTCTTCCTATCTCGACTGTCATCGTTCTCTCTGATAAGTTCATCATCAATTAGTAGTTTAGTACTATTCTTTCATTTTTTTTCCTTCAAATTACTGTTTAAAATCTGCATGACATCGTTGATATGTGTATTGATTTTAATCAGCGAAAAAAATAATATTTAGACCCCATTTTTGGTTATTGCCTAGAGCCCCTAAATAGTCTGGTACGGCCCTGTCTTTCATCATCTTGGGCTCCAAATCATCGAAAGGAGTAATCTTTTTGCAAATCAATACAACTCCTCCTGTCCTCCAGGTACACTTTTAACCTTAATCTTCAATTTTTGAAATTAGGGGCATGGAATCGGGGAAAACGTTATAATTTAGGGCTTGATTTGGTATGAAAGTTGATACATTGCTAGAAGAATGCAACGAAGGGAGGTTTTAGAAAAGAAGAAATCAATAAATGAAATCATAAAAAATGCAAATAACCCACTGAAAGATCATATCAATTCACTTCCATGTTCTTATCGTCATTACAAACGAAATGGTTTATCTGTATATCTAGAATCAGGAATTGGGTCAAATCTATCTTCATTCAAGAAACAATATATCCAGAATCTCCTTAAGGTTAATATGGAAGCTACATATGGACCAAAAGAATGGGTGTTTGAGGAGAAAGTGAAGCGCAAAGAAATGGTTGCGCCGGATGCACGGTACGTGTTTGTTCGAGAAATTGTGGATAATGATGATGGGACGCAACCATTAGGGGATCGTTTTGTAGGTTTTGTGCAGTATCGGTTTATACTTGAAGAAGAGATGCCGGTGTTGTATGTTTATGAATTGCATCTGGAACAGTATGTGCAGGGGAAGGGATTATGGAAGTTTTGCCGAAGTGTGACGAAGTCCACTATGGAAGAGGTGCAGGATAAAGGAGATAACAAGATGGAATGGACACATTGTACTTCTTAGAGATCAATCTCAATGGAATAAGAGGTAACTATTTGGTCAATCTCAAGCCAAATGTTTTGGGAAGCTCCATAGCCGAGAGCTTGAGTTTTTTATGCAGCACAGTTGGTCGGAATCAGCTGCTTGATTTGCTTCCCTACAGATGTGGAATATCCCCCATTGTGGAATATGTTGTAGCATGTCTCTAATCTGGTGGATAATTTTTTGGATGCGCCATGGTGGACCTGCATCTGTGGTGAGAAAAAAGACCATTGATAGAGAATCCGATCCGATGATGATAGAGGATAAGTCCATTCTCCTAACTTGTTGCAGACCGGTGAGAAGAGATCGGGATTCTGCCATTACAGCTGATGTATGACTAGAGGTTCCGCAATTGCACAAAGGAATTCGGAATATTCATTCAGAAGGCTTGCACATGCCCCAGCCATCCATGGGTTACCCCTTGCAGCTCGTCACAGTTTAGTTTAATAGTGCCTGGAGGAAGAGGTGTCCACCCAATCAAGGCCCTACACTGATGATGTGAGCCGAAATTGTTGCGAGGAAGTGGAGGCATGCCAGGGGCTAACAGTGGTTGATGAGTGGTTGGTGTTGAGCTGCACAGTTGTGATATTGAACGTCTTGAAAGATGAGGATCTTGGTGATGGTTGGTGCGTTACTGTGATGTTGGAAATTAGCCTTGTTTCGATGAAGCCAAATTGTGTAACAAATACAGGTGATGATTTCCTTTGGATGGTGAGGGTGAGGGTAGGTGGGATGTAGAAGTGACTGGATTAATGGCGGTGGTATAACCATTTGTTGCTGGTTTGGGAATTGAGATTCTAACAACGGAAGGACTGAAGAGCAAGTACTGGTCGATGGTTTCTGGAAGATCATTGGAGAGAGGGAACGCATGAGAGTTGATTATATGTCAGTTGATGGAGAAGTTCCCTTGTGGGGTATCTCTTGGTGTAGGACTTTGCACACAAAAATTCCAAATTTTGGCGGGCATGGGAAGGACCAGACGAATTGGTGGTGTTGGGATTTTGATTGATGTTGATGAAAAAATCTGTAGGCTGATTTAATTCAATAAGAACCGGAATTCGTGGGAAACAAGATGAGTTTATCTGGTGTGGATTGGGAAGGTGCGTAGTGGAAGAGCTATATATTTTTATTGTGGTAATTGGGTCAGTGATTGATCTTAACATTCCAGGTGTTGGTGATTTGGTGGTGGCCTAGGAGAGGTTGGAAACTGAGATCGAGATATGTCCGAGAAGAGTAGAGTTGGAGAGATACTTACCTGTGCAGATAAATGTCCATACGGAGGTCGGATGTTTTTTCTTTTTCTTTTTTCTTTTTTCCTTGTAGGTTGAATGTTCATGAATAGCCCAAAGCCTTTTTAGAATCAAAGTTTATATGCTTCACTGGTTCAAACTGAACTGACTTACAAGTTGACCACAATGGATTATATTGATGAAAACTTGTACTGAGATCCATGGCTTGTGCTCTGGAGACATCAACTTTCACAAAATCTGCAGTGTCATCGTAAGTTCAAATTTGGAGAATATAATTATCACAAACTAAGAAACCATTCAGAAAGTAGTAATTGGAATCGGAGAATAATAACAATTTTTACGTTTGATGATAAACCAGAATGATATTTATATAAAATCAAGACAAAAACCAGTGAAACAAAGAAAGAGAAGGGACCTGTGTTTAGATGGCGTTGGATCCTATTACTCCGTTCAACTAGTTAACTCCGGATCCATCAAATTTATTAAATCAAATTCATAAATGGGATGCGTTAGACTCTTGTTTTCTCTTTGAATGAAATCAACTCTCAGATATTCAAGAAAGGTAAGAGATTTCTTGAGATCATATGGAATTGACTGCTCCAATTTTCCGCACTTGAAGATGGTTAATCTCCGGAGAGTAGTCAATGATCGTAAATCCGGGAGTAATATCAACTCAGGACAATTTTTCAATTGTAAAGAGTAGAGAGAATTGCTGGTATTGTTGGAGTTGGAATTGACTTCAGGACATGGAACAGATAATAATTTTTTGAAACGACCATCACCATCTTTGTTGTTGTTGTAGTAGTTATTTAGATCATCATCTTCAACAAAACCCTCAAAACAATAGCAACCATCTATACATAGATTTTGAAGATTCGGAGTAATGTTTTGGAGAAATACACCCACTCGGATGTATAACAGCTCAGCTGGAGAACCCTTTATATCAATGGATGTGAGAAATCTAAGTCCTCCCGACAAGATTGGGGTTAATGCATCCCCGTTGATGTCTCGTAAAACCAACTCCTTAAGAAAAGGAAATGACTTTGGTGTGCTTCTCAGTTTCCGGCAGTGCTCGATTTGTAGTTTCTCAAGAGAAGGAAATAAATTATAAATTGGAAGCTGCGGAGCAACCCATTCTTCTAAATTTGTAACATTATTCATATACAACTCGATTAATGAAGGGAATAATGATATTCGGGTACCACTACAGCTGACGTTGATCCTGTCTTCTTCTTCTTCTTGGTAATAAAACTCTTCACCCAAACACTTCACTGAGTCCATTCCTACAATCTTAACAACCCGAAGACATGGGAGCAGACCCAGAGCTGGTAGCTCCGTACATCTATAGCAATCTGCAAGCCGTATTTCGACCAAATTTGGGAGGCAATTGGATGACGCCATCCATTTCGGAAACTTTAAACCGGGGAATTCTTTTATTTTTAACACTCTCAAATTAGGGTGAGCTTTGAGACTCTCCAACACTTCATCAAACCTCTCTGGGTCAAGAAGATCTCTCGCAAATTGATAATATGAATAGTAGCTCCAATTTAAAGATAACTCACAGAGGTTTGATTTGTCTTTTAATTTTGCTCTCTCCGTGACTTTGCCATCTCTCACAAATTTCAAATTGTAAATCGTTAACACTTGTAGAGAATTTAGACTGGCTAATTCTTCAATCCCACTACCACCACCACCACTACAAGAGATGGTGTCTTCTTTCCTCACCATATAGGAATCTAACACTTCAAGGCAAGTTAGAGTTTCTATACCTCTGGGCATTTCGTCATCACTATATTTCTCTCTTCTGTGTTCAAGAATTCTGAATTTTGGCAAATTTTTTATTTCTTTGGGAAGCTTACATTTCCCGAATACCATAATCTCCAGAGAAGAAAGGCTGCTCATGCATGACTCGGGTAATACATTGATTATAGTGTTTGAAAAATCCAAAGACCTTAGTCGGGTTAATGCCCCAAGGGTTCTAGGTAAATTTTTTAACTTTTTACACTTTTCAACGTTGAACACTCTTAGATCTTTCAATGGCTCGATATTCACAGGCAAAATAAATAAACGACTGCACCGACTTAGGTTTAATGTCTGTAAATTAGCAAGCTTAACGACAGAATCAGGTAGTACTTCAACATCCGAATTCTGGATATGTAGGTGTCTTAAGTTTTCTAAAGATCCAATTACTTTGAGAATCACTTCTACGTTTATACAGCTACTGAGCACTAATGTCTGCAAATTGTAGAGTTGACTGGTGGATACATCAAGTCCTTCATCAAAACTACAGTTTGACAAGTCAAGGTACCTCAAATGCTTATGCTTTAATATTGGAGATTGAACTTGAAAAAAATGAAAACGAAGCAAACAAAGAACCCGCAACTTCTTGGTAGAAAGTACATATTCTCCCAAATGATCATTTTTGAGCGAAATAATAGACCTTACTGTTTTTGATTTTCCCAAGTCTTTTGAAAACGTTTTTGATGTTTGTTTGTCTAAAACAAAGAGCAAACGGCGAAACCCAGATATAGATTCCATTTTATTGGAATCCATAATGGTGATATCATTAACACCATTGACCCTCAAGGCAAGATCATGTACTAAATCATGCATCTTGCATGTTTCTATGTCGCCAAACTTATCCTTTCTCACATCTTGAAAGAACGAATTTTCCAATAAACTATTGAAATATTCATTACCAACATCTTCAAGTAATATTTGATTTCTTCCATGAGAAGGATGAAGGAATCCTTCACCCATCCACAATCGAATCAAAGTTTCTCTATTAATATCCCAATCCTTTGGGAATAAAGAGCAATAGGAAAAACAACGTTTCAAATGCAAAGGTAATTTGTCATAGCTTAATTTTAATATATATGTGATTTTAGTTCTTGCATCTATTGTTTTTAAGCTATCATGGTTTAGGATGGATTGCCAATCAGTCTCGGTTTTATGCAAGCGCATAACGTTTCCAAGAACATTCGCTGCAAGTGGTAAACCACCACAGTTTTTGGCAATTTCCTCTCCTATGCATGTCATTTTGGGAGTCACTATTGCCCCACCTGAAGAGAATGCTCTGGCCTTGATAATAGACCAGCAAACATCATCGGGTAAGTTTTCTAAAATGTATGGTGGAGTAATACCACTGACAATAGCTGCAACTTTGTTACTACGTGTAGTGACTAAGACCCTACTCCCCCGAGCACCCGCCGCAAGGAAACCAATAAGTCTATTCCAGTCCTCTACATCCTCGTTCCAGACATCGTCAAGTACTAATAAAAACTTTTTATTGCTCAACAATTTCTTAAGTTCGTTAATCAAGACAGTGACATTTGATACATCATCACACTTCCTACTGGTAAATGATTCAATTGTTTTTGTTAATATATTTTTGATATCAAAATCATCAGATACACAAACCCAAGCTCTAGTATCGAAGTTTCTCACTATGGAGCCATCTTCGTAGACCAATTGAGCGAGTGTACTCTTTCCAATTCCACCCATGCCTACTATGAATAGAACAGAAAAATTGAAGGACGAAAACGATGATGATATTTGGGGTGTAGTTATTAACATATCTATTATGCTTGCTTTATCGTTGTCTCTTCCTAGGACACTTGATTCATCTACAAAGGGTGAAAGTTGTAGATTTTTTTGCATAGTATTAATATTATGATCATGGGTGCTACTCTCAGGGGTGGTAGTTTGAAACCGAAATTTTGCCATGGTCTTAGAAATTTCATCTAGCCTTTCATTGATATCTTTGATTCGACGTGCCATCTTAAAACGAAATACAAGTGGGTTGGAAGATGAAACAAGTTCCCGTACCTTATCTCGCTTGCGATTTATTTCAGATCGACGCATGCCTTCATAAGAAATGTCATCCAGAACATCATCAGTATCATACACAATTTCCCTGAGCCTTTTTAACCAAAGTCTCACAACCTCAGATTCCTCTTGCTGAGTCTGGGCATCAGTTGTTACAGCCCCTATCATCTCCAGGGTGTCTTTAAGTTTTTCCAGCTCTTTTTCGACACCCCAAGCGCTACCAATCTGTTGAGTAACTACAGAACCCAACTTTTTCAATAATCTAGTTGCACCATTAACAACTAACTTTTCCGCCGCCATGATAATAATGAAGAATGATGATTAGGTTTAGAAAAATAACGAAATCGGAGAAAATTCAATGAAACAGAGAAAAAAGCAATTAAAGCAAGTAGAATGTATATAATCTCAGATTTTCTTAATTTTTCTTTTTTGAGTTTAGAGTACGATATTAAAGCTACAGCACCTATCTATATATAGAGCCACGGTGAAAATTAAATAATTTCCTATTTGCTTAAAACTAATTATATAGTAATCAAGACAACAGTAGACAAGTAGTGGTTAATCGTGATTCCCCCGGCATTAGATTTAGGAGATTAGTAGTGGTTGTATATCATCTTTAAGGCCCTAAATATCGAAATTGAATCTACTCATGTTCAGACAAAGTCTAACTTGAGCTGTAGAGTTGAGTTTAGGACATTCAAGTACACAACTTGGTATTAGAATTAGGTGATAAAATATGAAATTTAATGAACTTGAATTTGGAAACAACTAATTAATACTCTTTGTCTCATGTCATGGATCAGTAGTTCTTGGTTTACGGTGGATCATGAAGGAAGGCCAAATGTTGATATTACTTAATTGCCTAGTTGATCAAAAGTTAAATGCGTACTATAATCATTGTTGAAGAAACACTCAACAACTCCGTTTATTTCCAAACATATTAAACCAGACGTGCCTAGATGATCTGATTGGGTGGGACGTTGTCAGAAATTCAGCTAAGTTAAATAGTTTTCAATTTGATCAAGACAACTTCAACATAATATTGTGTTTAGTTTTATGGTCCGGGGGTTATAACCCCAAAGATGTCACTATCCATACACAAAAAACCCATCGAAACAAAAATAACACAAAAACCCTGTCAAAACAAAAGTAACATAAAAACCCCAAAGAATTTGATGAAACTAATTTTGGTTTCATCATAAAATTTGATGAAACATCATAGAATTTGATGAAACATCATAGAATTTAATGAAACCAATTTTGGTTTCATCATAAAATTTGATGAAACCAATTTTGAAATTTGTGGTTTTTGTATCAATTTTAAAAATTTGGGGCTTTTGTATCAATTTTGTTTAAGATGGAGTTTTAATGGATCTCAACATTTGAATGAGGTTTTTGTACCACAAGTTTGGTCACTTTGGGTTTTTATGACTAGTTCTGTTAATTTTATCACAAAAATTGTTCCAATCGATGTGCATACTGCATACACTAATAAGATTAGTTGGTACTAACAGCTCATTTAGGTTACAAGATTTCAACGAAACAATTAATCTTCTTAAATTGGGTGCAGCTGGTTCAGTAATTATCTGATTTTAGGTTTGTGTTGTTTCAGAGAAGTCAGGGTACGTATTACCTGGGACTGATACCTTGTGATGGACGCTTGCCACATGATCAATAGAATTCAGAAGGCGCTCCATGTAATTAGAGATTCTGCATTTTCGATAAAACCACAAATGGAAGGGAATTCAGGTGCAGAGCATAAAGATGATGCCACTGACTCACCTCCGTTCTTACAACAATTGAACGAGCCAACAATTTCAGAGGCAGCAATGAGAATTGGGATGGAAGGTATTGATATTTGGGGGAATTATCATATCTCGGGCAGATATGATGGACGGTATTTATTTAGAATTTGATGTTAGAAAATAGTGATGTGGCCCATGTACCATCATAATAAGGAATGGTTACAAGAAACGGGCGTGTCTCTTCACTTAGGTTGTCTCCCTTTCTCTCGAAAGAAAATGTCCGTTGGAATTAGTTCTCATGCCTGTTGACCGATGGAAGAGTCACTTAAGGAGATATAAAAGGGTCTTTGCTCTCACTGAAAATAATCTCAACATATTTTTGTAACCATCAAACATAGAGATATAAGGAAAAGTAAGAGAGCAGAAGATCTTGTAATAATTTTTTCAATACTTCTTTCTGGCATTCGTACATCACTTGCAAAAGGATTGGCTTTCTGGTTTTCATTATTGGTTCTTATTAATTTATTTCGATCAAATCAACAATGACTGAAGGTATGTGATCATATCTTATTTCCGTATAAAGAATTCTAACATTTGATATCAAAGCATAGGCTGCTCTGGTCCTTGTTTGATTTGATAATATTAATCATGATTTAAGAACGTAAATTTATATTGCAGCAGAATTTAAAACAAGTTGAAATCCTGTAATTACGGAAGTACGTAAACCAGTTGGATTTTGTTCTGTTACTTGATTTAAGTATTTTGATTGTTAAAGGATCCGACTATGATTAGTATAATATGCTTTGGTTTTAATTTGATTTTAACCGTATATAAGTTTAGTCGTAGAGAATCTGCAGAATATATTGCATGCTAAACTAGATATTTCATTCATGTAATTGAAATAAAATACAGTTAAACCAGAGAGTGGAGATAACGTTGGCATCATATATACATATGGTCTTTCATGCCCGTGCAAATGCAAGGGCTAGGTGTCTGAATTAATGAAATTACCACCACATTTTGCTTCACATGCTATTAGTTCTCTCTAGAAATACCATTTAATCTCAAAATAGTGTCCAGGATCATGCTTCTTCTATAGAGAACCTTTTATTTTCATCTTTGCAATGGATGCTTCTTTTGCCAATATTGAGTATGTATTCTCCCTATGTCCAAATGAAGTGATCGCGATCTGCTTCTTATGTATTCTCCCTATGTTTCTTCTTATAGAAAAAAGATCTAGTTGTGTGTTCTCCCATATAATATTCTGGCCGGTTCTGAACTTTTTTTGCACCAAAGCGAAGTCTACAAATGTTTCCCTATTGTTATTTTGCTTTTGATATAAATATGAACTACGAAACTTCAAATTTAGCAACCATAATTTCATGTAACAGTTGATCATTCAAAGAGCACATAGGTGTCTAGCTTGAAACTAATCACTCACTGGATACACGACACACATCAATGTTTAAGATCGATTTGGCAAACTTGGGACCTCATTTCTATCTATTTTCCGCTACTATGACATGTATTTCAGTTTATGAACATTAATGATAATATTAGATTCACTGAAGTTTGTGACCAACTGTAACAATAAGCACACATTGAATTTCAATTTCAGAAAGCAATTGAATCCACTTAACACTGTGTTGTTATAAAGGGATCGAATCTTAAAAGGAAATAGAAGGTGTGACTATAATATGGTTAGGGTGAAATGGTTAGGGTGAAGTGCACTTACCAATAGTAGCAAGAAAATCCATGGAACTATACGAATACCACTACATGGTATATGTGTATATCAATGTCTGCACTATATAAAATTTGTTGCCCCATAGTCTTGATGCCCCAAAGTGGGGCTTGTCCTGCTTCCCTATCAGGAGTTGCCTTCGTCAAGGACGGGCCTAGCAAGGGGTTAACCCGGGCTATAGCCCGTCCCTAAATTTGTCCGGGAATTTTTTTACTGTAGAATTTTTTTTAAAATTCTTTTTTATCCCCTGTAGTAATGCATATTTAATCTTCAGCCCACCCTATAATTATTTTTATCCCCTATAGTTCTACATATTTAATTTTCAGCCCCCCTAAAATATAATTAAGAGCTAAATCTTATTAAAAACAAAAAGAAGTTCTACTCTTCAACACAATTATCTTCCATTTTACTTCTACAAACTATAAAAAAAAATCGTTATCGCATTTTGCTATTAAATGTGCATCCATTTAGTGTTATGTAGGCGGATTTCATTAGTCATTAGTTATACGTTTCGTTCCAAACAAAAATTGGCGCGGCCATTAGCCGCTTTAAGAATCATTGCCATTTTAGCCCTACCCAAGAAAAAATCTTGGGTCCGTCCCTGGCCTTCGTCATGTTGGTGGATATCCTTCTAAAGTTCATGAGTTTTAATATGTAAAGTCCCTTGAGTTTTAGCTTAAATCAAATGTGATTGAAATTGTTGACTGTTATATTATGTTTAGCTTCTTCTTCGTTTTTTAACAAACTGTAAGCTGGTTTTAAAAGCCATTAAATTTTTTGTCGTCAAGGTAACTAAAGAAAAATGGCAATGGGAATATTATTACTTGGATAATTTGGCTATTGCATGTACATTCGTTTATATAGTTGTTTACAACAATAACAAAGGAAAGTGAAACTATACAAGGCAAAAACATAATCTCTAGTTATTGACAAGAATAATGTCGACATCTAAATCCTAAATGGACCAAGAGTTTCCTAAGAACTAAAATACTTGCTTGATATGTAAAGATCCGATTGACACATTTTCTTCATATATCTTCATGACAAAAGATCTGTTGGATCTTTTGTGTGTTAGTACGGCTAGAATAATGTCTCTTGTGACAGCTTGCCTCTTGCTTATGTACAGCGTGTGTGTATGTCTAGCCTTGCTTGTGTCTGTCGAGTGTAGGAGACTTAATACTCCCCCTCAAGTTGGAACTGGTTGAGGAATCTCAAGCACACCCAACTTGCCTAGTAGACGATTGAAATGTTCAGCCCCAAGGGGCTTAGTAAAAATGTCCGCTACTTGGTCGTTAGAGCGAACAAAAGCAGGAGAGAGCAATTTGGATTGAATTTTCTCACGAACAAAATGACAATCAAGTTCGATATGTTTCGTTCGTTCATGAAAAACGGGATTGTTCGCTATGTGTAAAGCGGCTTTACTATCGCAAAAGACTGACATAGGTTCAGGATGTGGTACACCTAAATCATTGTGAAGATACTTTAACCATTGAAGTTCACACGAAATAGTAGCCAAAGCACGATATTCTGCTTTTGCGGAAGAACGAGCAATGGTTGGTTGTTTCTTGGATTTCCATGAGATAGGGCTAGACCCAAGGAGAGTATAATATCCAGACGTGGAATGTCGAGAGGTAGGACATCCCGCCCAATCGGAATCACTAAAACCAGTGATATGTAGACTGCTAGAAGCAGAGAGAAAAAGACCCTTACCAATAGATCCTTTAAGATAACGAAGGACACGATTGGACGCATCCATATGAGTCATGTGTGGTGATTGCATAAATTGACTAAGATTATTAACGGCATAAGAAATATCTGGACGAGTTACCGTAAGATAAAGTAAGCGTCCAATAAGACGACGATAAGTTGTAGGATCAGAAAGAGGGCTTCCATCAGTGGGATGAAGTTTAAGTTGTTGTTCCATTGGGAAGGACGATACCCTAGCACCTGTCATTCCTGTATCTTTAAGTATATCAAGTATGTATTTACTTTGACATAAGAAAATCCCTTTTTGGGATCGAGATACCTCTATGCCCAAGAAATATTTGAGGCTTCCTAGGTCTTTGATAGAGAATGATCTCTCAAGAAATTTCTTTAAGTCAGCGATGGCAACATCATCATTTCCAGTGATGATGATGTCATCAACATAAACTAAAAGATAGATACGTTTGAGTAGTACCATTTGGGAGTAGATAAGAGAGTAATCTGCCCTTGATTGAGTAAAGCCACGTTTAAGTAAGTTAGAAGAAAATTTCTCAAACCATTGGCGCGATGCTTGGTTTAGCCCATATAATGGCTTATTTAGTTTACAGACTCTAGTCTCCCCCTTTTTGGAGAAACCAGGTGGAATTTTCATGTAAAGATCTTCATGAAGATCTCCTTGCAAAAACGCATTATTGACGTCAATTGATGTAATTTCCAATTTTGAATAGCGCAAGGGACAAAAGAACCCATGTGAAATCCAATTATTCCATAACCAAAAATAAAATTAAGCACTCATAAGAACAAGTTTAGCTACGGGTGCGAACGTATCATGATAATCGATTCCTTCGATTTGGTTGAAACCTTTGGGAAACTAACAAACCACAATCACAACATATCTAGAAGGTCCTCACAAGACGCGCCTTTTTATTTTATTTTTATTTTTATTTTTAGACAACATGATTGGATCTGGATCCAAGCGCATGCTTCTTTATATCTTTCCATTGTCCTCAAACCGAAGTTCTTGAAGAGCCATCGGCATTGAACTATGCAAAGGGTTGACAAACCTATCACAATTTCTTTTAGCACGGCATCCTCTTCATCCTTGAAAACCTCAAGTGAATTATTCACCTCTTGCATATCATGGTCCTCTATCAAACCTTACAACCATTCTTCATCCGATAACCAAAGTCTCATCAACATCATCATTACAAACATTCACAAGTTCAAGTCTTCCATAATATTGGATACGGTTTCATTCTCAACATAGTCCCCTTGTTAGCACATACTCTATTGCGGATCCAAATTTCACTATGAGGAACTTTTTTAGAACACTCAAAAATTCTTCATCCTCAAGCTCCTCCCTTTGAATAGGCTCTTGATCATTATTAAGATCAATGCTTGAGCAAGATGCACTAGTGTCATCATATTCCTCTTCGTCTTCATCTTGATCCAAAAAAGATTCCATTGCACACTCCTCATTGTTGTCACCATGAATTTTTTCAAGCAATGTATCATAATCACTGTCACTTCCATAGTTAACATAAGGAAGAATTTAATGTTGCTAAACTCTAACTCATCCTTTTGAATATGAATAACCTTATAGACCCACTTGCAGCCTAATGGCTAATTTCTCCTTCTTTTGAACTTATAGATATATAATTCACACTAAAACTCGCCACTTGAATTTACCCTATAGGAATTTTACCCGGTAATAAATCTGTCATTGTCAATGTATTATTTGCCTTGAAGGCATCTATTTCTCTGACCATAGCATTCCTCCATACTGGAATTTTTATTGCTTCGGAAAATGTTCTAGGTTCTGTAGTATTAAGAACAGAGGTTAGAAATGCTTGATGTGGTTTTGAGAACTGACTAATAGAAATATAATCGGTGAGAGGATACCGTGTGCTATTTTTATTAGAAGCTAGAGGTGTAGCTGTACACACATAATCTTTCAAATGTGATGGAGGTCGACGTTCTCTAGTTGGTCGAGAGGGATTATCATGGACTACATATTTATTTTCATTAGTTAAATTGTAGCCGTCTACAGGTTGATTCATAGGTGAGATATATTCATTCTCGTTTGATACAGGGAATTCCAGGTTGATGTTATTTAATGGGTCACTTGTACCCGATGATTGCAAGTCCCCATGTAAAGGATTAGTCATGGGCGATGGGGTATTTAAAATACTTGATGAGGGTATGGTCTCATGTAATGGATGAGATGGAGTTATATTATCATTATATGTATCATCATCATCGGCTAAGTGTAGAAATGAATGTGCCGGAGGAGAGACTTTGTTGATATGGTAGTCTCTGTAAGGAAATGTATTTTCATGAAAAGTGACATCACGAGAAACATGAATTTTACGTGATTCAAGATCATAAACACGATAGCCCTTTTGACCATAAGGATATCCTACAAAAATACATGGCCGATCACGTTGATCGAATTTGTGTTTAACATTAATATTTCTTGCGAAACATAAACAACCAAAAACTCTTAAATGGTGATAAGAAGTTGGAGATTGAAACAAAATCTCTTGAGGTGATTTATTATCTAATAGAGGAGTGGGCATATTATTTATGAGATACGCAGCGGTTAAAATGCAGTCAGCCCAAAAATTTAAAGGAAGATCAGCTTGAAAACGCAAAGCGCGAGCAACCTCAAGTAGGTGTCGATGTTTACGTTCCACAACACTACTCTGCTGAGGAGTAGATACACAACTACGCTGATGAATGATACCATTAGCATGAAACCATTCTTGCAGGTCTTTCGTTAAGAATTCAGTTCCATTGTCGGAACGAAATTTTTGTAATTGAGGTATAAAATTTTTTCCATTACCGGATGATAAATTTGTAATTTTAGTGTGGAATTGGGTGATAATGTGATTGAAAAAATATGCGAGGTACTTTTTAGTATCGGATTTACTAGTCATAAGATAAATCCAAGTGCATCGCGAAAAATCATCAACGATCGTTAAAAAATATCTTTTTCCACACAGTGAAGGTTCAGAAAATGGACCCCAAATATCTGCATGAACTAATTGAAAGATTTTATTACTTCTCGAATTAATTGATACAAAAGGTAAATGAGGTTTCTTAGCTTGTGGAAATACTTCACATAAATGATTTTTAGTAGTCCTTATATAGCTAAATTTATTTGCTAGAATACGAAAACGTAAATCTGAAGGGTGGCCAAGACGCCAATGCCAAAGATCAAAGGTTGAAGAACGAGAAGCCGAAAAGCATAACGGGGTCGAGCGAAGAATGTAGAGACCATTTCGCACGTGATCACTCCGACCAATCGTTAAATTCCTTAATGGATCCTGAAATGCACATGAAGTTTTGTCAAAAGTCACTTTACATTTGAGAGAGTTAACCAAGTGACTAACTGATAAAAGATTGAATTTAAAACTTGGAATATGATATACGTTATCAAGTATTAAATTTGGTGAAAAGATTATTGTCCCAATATGTAGTATGGGAGATTGAGTACCATCAGGTAATTGGACAAAAAGGTTTGTAGGGGCCTTCACATATTTAGTGAAACAAAGTAAAGAATAACACATATGGTTAGATGCACCACTATCAATGATCCAGGAAAAATTAGAGGTGCAAGAAACATTACCAGCAAAGTTAGCATTCACTTCATGGCTTGAAGGACCAGATGAAGGTTCAAGAAGCGACAACAATCGATTATATTGTTCAGGAGTGATGCTTGGTGCAACAACTTGAGATCCATGGTGTGGTTCACCATCTTGAGCAGCAACAAAAGCAGCTTGATTATCTCTTTGGCGTGAATCACGTGATGGATATCCATGCAGCTTATAACAAGTGGATCTAGTATGACCAACCTTGTTACAATGGTCGCAAAATGGGCGTCCTTTCTTATTAGGAGGATGACGAACGTTTTGATGAGCAGTAGGACTACGGTCTTGCTTCCCGACATGGAGAGCTGCTAATTCAATTGCAGGAGCAGAAGAAAAGTTTAGTTCCTGCTGATTCTCTTCCTGACGGACTAGAGAATATATCTTACCAATAGCAGGGAAAGGGTCCATCAACAAAATCTGACTACGAACGGACGAAAAACGATCATGCAAACCCTGTAAAAATTCCATGACTCGATCTTGATGAAGTTTGCTTACCATAGACTTTTCGTTACCACAAATACATGGTTCAATGGGAGTAAGCGAACTTAGTTCATCCCACAGAGCTTTCAACTGAGTGTAATATTCAGAGATAGTTAGAGAATCTTGTCTTAGAGACATGATTGCCTTTTTGAGCTGAAATATTTTGGGCGCATTTGTGTGCGAAAATCGATCTCGCAAGTCTTTCCAAATATCTTGAGCATCATCATTGTATATGATACTAGCCTTGATTTCTGGTGTCACGAAGTTGAGAATCCAACTTCCAACCAAGTCGTTACATCTTTCCCAAGCGTGCAAGTCGTTTAAGGCAGTTGGTTTGGTAAGAGATCCATCAACGAATCCAAACTTTCCTTTCGCCCGTAAAGACATCGTCATACTTCGTACCCAGCTTGAATAGTTATCACCGGATAGTAATGGTGTGATAAAAACTGTTGAAGGACTGTCCGATGCATGAATAACATAGGGACCAGACTTAAGATCAACAACAGTGGTACTTGGTGGTGTTTGAGGAATTTCATCATTGATGGTATTGGACGGCATTTTTAAGCTTGAATGCAAAAAAAAATATTTAAAATTGAGAGAAAAATTATGATGATGATGATAAACAGGATTTCTCTGTTACCATAAAGAAAAATGGTAATGGGAATATTATTACTTGGATAATTTGGCTATTGCCTGTACATTCGTTTATATAGTTGTTTACAACAATAACAAAGGAAAGTGAAACTATACAAGGCAAAAACATAATCTCTAGTTATTGACAAGAATAATGTCGACATCTAAATCCTAAATGGACCAAGAGTTTCCTAAGAACTAAAATACTTGCTTGATATGTAAAGATCCGATTGACACATTTTCTTCATATATCTTCATGACAAAAGATATGTTGGATCTTTTGTGTGTTAGTACGGCTAGAATAATGTCTCTTGTGACAGCTTGCCTCTTGCTTATGTACAACGTGTGTGTATGTCTAGCCTTGCTTGTGTCTGTCGAGTGTAGGAGACTTAATAGTAACAGTACTCAAGAATTCATGATCAAAGACTCAAAATTTCTTCCCATAATATTCACAAAGGTTGATTATCTCTTTTGGCTCAACCACAAAATTGAAAACCCACGATTCAATTTCCATACAAGAAAGAAGAAATGATGTAAAATGAAACCCTCGATGTGACTTTGAAATTATATCGGAAAATTTTGATAATCAAATCATGCATTTAAGTGTGATGTGTTCCGAGAGGAGTTCATCTTTTTTCCGTGTAGTTCTGAAGCAAGTGGGAATGATGCTTCTTCGTCAAGTTCATTTTCTTCCACTACATTTCATCCTTTCCTAAGCTTAATTGAGTCCTCCAATTCGTTGTATGGCGCCTCTTGTCGGTAATTTTTTGTAAGACTTCGTGACAATTGTTTTATGTTGTAGTATGTCTTTTTGAATGGGAGACTCTCATAGTTGATTCAAACATTTATGCTTTGTTCAGTTCTATAATGTTGCTTTGTGTATTATAACAATAAGTGTTGATTAGTTTTTACTGTACCTAATTGTCTTTTCCCCAAGTATGCAAATCTGATTTATATTCATTACATAGGCAGATTCCTTCTTGGATTTCCAAATCAATATTGAGATATATTTTTGTTCCATTTGTTGCTGCCAATTCAAGCTTACTTGAATTTTAAGCTTGTCAGTTTGAACATGTTAGTGTACTCCAGTTTATATTTAAATGATAACCAACACTGCTGATTATAAAGACATTTTCACGACACCAATCAGGTACATCTTTTGTCATGTATCCCCACAAAGTCATTTCAAGATCATCTTTTATAATCAGAAATACCTTTATGATGTATTAACTGAATGGCATCTTCTATTTCCTTGTTTCTGGAAACTTTAAATCTCTTTTATTTGTTTGGACAACATTTTGGCTGGTGATGGTTCCCTTTGCCTTAGTTAGCCATGTCAATATTACAACTACAACAAATTTGTTGATATTAGTGTTGGTAAAACAAAACATCAAACGAAGAAATGGCATTTGCAAATGCACTGCAGGTTACCTCTTAATTATGTGGCGTTTCAACTTCGACCTTTTTTCCGTCAAATCCACAATTGAGAAGTTGTTCCTTTGATATTTTGAGTACTATTTATATGAAATTCTACCTTACTTGCTATATCCTTCCAATCATGTGTTTCTGAGTACCATTGCAAACATTCCTTTCCCCCTGTAAATTATATATATCTGTTAGTATATTTTGTTATATTTCAGTTTCAATATAGAGGAAAAGTAATAGATAAATCAGTACATTTCTTACATCTTTGCTAGAATCACGCTTTGGTTTATAACGTACCTACATTGTATTTTTTGTTGCAATCCATAGCCTTGTAATCCCGATCCATATTTTCCCACAATACTTGTTTTTGTCTAGTTGCTTCAGAGTGGATGGTAGAAACACTCCAATGAGAGACATGTTTGTTTAAATAAGTTTTCTCTCTTTCGTGTCCTAAAGAACTGCATGTATTAATGAATGGTTGGCCACTTTGGATGGACTCGTATATTAACGAAAGGCAACTTTAATACATGTTTTTTTATTGAAGCATCATAACCCGATACTTGCTCGTAAGATAACCCAGCAAAGAGATCTAAACAAAATACGTATCTTCTTGAATTGATAGACTTAGTAGTATTACTTGTTAGAAAAAACGGATGTTTTAAATAAAAAATGCATGGACCTTGTTTTGATCCCAAGACCTATTGCTCCCTAGATGTTTTTTCATTTGAATGAATAAAACATTAGTCCCATATAGACTAAAACACTTAGAGTTTTAGACTTAAATACCTTGGGTTTAAGGGCATGGCCCTTTGGGTCTTTAGACCTTTGTGTATGGGGAAAGCCCTAGACTATGGCAAGGTTGCCTATCCCTTATTGCCTTTCCCATTCGCGCGGTGTTTTGCACAGAAGCACGCACACCGCCATCCGTCCGGTCGGTCGGGCACGGGAGTAGGAGTGGGTTTATTAGACCCTATATGTTTTACTGAAATTTTCCACACGATTCTCCCACACATGTAAAGAATTTTATTCTTTGCCTTCTCGGTTTTGGGTGTCCGATCCGTGTGTCAAAATCCTCGTGAAGCATATTTCATACACGGTCGTGCTGACACCTGGACACACTGTTTTCCTCGTGTAGAATCTTGCCCGACAAAAGCGTTTCTTTACTGTATTTTTAACGGATGCTTTTACTCGTCCGACAAAAGCAGACGCGTGTATCACGGTCAGTATGTTGCACATTGGATTCTTATTCGAACGTTCAAATTTTTCTTGTTATAAATACCAGATGAAAACCTCATTGAAAGACATACCTCAGAACTATTTTATTCTCTTCTGAAACTCTTCTATTCTCTCTTTGGTTTACAGAAACTCTGTTTTCAGATATACTCTTCTGTCTTCAGAACCCAAATTAAGTTCTGATTTACATATCTCTGAAAAACAATTTTGTATTAAACACAGAAAACATTAAGTTCTTCTCTGAAACAAGTTGTAGTTTACATAAACATAATTTTGTATTACTACTTCTAAGTTTACAGAAACATAAAATTGTTTTTTACATTACTCTGAAACAATTTGTAGTTTCAATTTGTATTTTTGTTTTCATCTCTGCTGCCAAGTTCTTAGAGTTCTCTCTTTGTATGCTACATAGAGGAGAACTAACAGTGGTTGTATCCTGGAGGTAACTTGTCAATTGCTATAGCATCTCAGAGGAGTAGCAGGCAATATTACCTTTAGGTCAGCGTATCTCATACGTGCCTCTACTAAGTTTTTTATATTATCATCAGTGCATATCCCGGAACAACAATCACACATCAGTGCGAGCTAAGTATTTTTCCTCTGTTGAATACGAATATTGTCAATATTTTCCAACATTCTAAAGGTAATATTGTTCGTTCGTTGCTATATAATTGTTGTTGTAACAATATGGGAAAGAATATTGTAGAAAGACCACAAAAATTCAGTGGAAAAGACTTTAAGCGATGGCAGTCTAAAATGTTATTCTTCCTAAACGACCAAAGGTTAGATGGACTTTCCTTAGAAAGACCCTCAAGAAGACTTCATGACCGTGGTAATGAAGATAAACTGGATAGGTGGACTAGGAAGAATTATATGTGCAAGAACCATATTCTTAACTGTTTGGGTGACTCCTTGTACGACTTCTATAATGCAAAAGAAAACTTTAATGCTTTTGATTTATGGGAAGCACTTGAAGAGAAATATCTTGCTGAATCTGCTGGAAGAAATAAGTTTTTGGTGGCTAGGTTCCTAGAATACAATATGACTGACGAAAAGTCTATGGTAGAACAGTTCGTCGAACTTCAGCTCTTCATCAGCGAGATTCTTTCTTAAGGCATGCATATTGATGAAGCTCTACAAGTATCTGTAGTGATTGAAAATCTTCCACCCTCATGGAATGACTACAAGAGGAGGCTGCGACACAAGACTCGTGAAATCACCATGAAAGAGCTTGGCAAAACGATCCAGGTTGAGGAGATTATATGCTGCAAGGACAAGAGCCTGATGCTGAGCAAAGACATGTCCAACAAAGCTCATGTCCTTGATGATAAAGCTGCGTCAAAGAAAAGTCCTAGAGAATCTAGCAAAAATGGTAACAGACGTAACAAAAGTCGAAAACCCCGAGGTAACAATTTTAAGCCAAGGGGTGGTGTCTCTAAAAACACCATCAAAGGCGACTGTTTTAATTGTGGTAAAACTGGAAATATGGCTAAAGATTGTAAGGCTCCTAAAAAGTCTAAATATGTCCCAAAACAGAAAAATAAGGCAAACATAGTAGAAGATTCTGGATATTTTACTGGCATGGTGTCTGAAGTAGACCTTGTCTCTAGTATGACCAATGTGAGAGACTGGTGGCTTGATTCTGGAGCCACCAAGCATGTTTTTAAGTTCAGAAATGCTTTCTCCTCCTATGCCATAGTAGGAGACGATGAGAAACTGTTTATGGGAAACTCTTCCACTGCGAAAGTGGTGGGGAAAGGCAAGGTCGAACTGAAGTTCACTTCAGGAAAAACTCTCGCATTAAATGACGTGTATTATGTCCCAGACATATGCAAGAATCTTATCTCAGAAACCATCTTACTAGGCAAAGGTTTTAAAATTGTTGTTGAGTCTAATACTGTTGTAATTTCTAAGAATGGTGACTTCGTAGGAAAAGGTTATGTCACCGATAACATGATTAAGCTTAGTGTATCTAATTTGAAATTGAATGTTAATGCATCTTCTTCTGCTTATGTTTGTGACTCCTCACATGTTTGGCATGATATACTTGGACATGTAAATTTCAAATCTCTAGCAAGACTTGCTAATTTAGGTTGCATACCAAAAATAAACTTTGACAAAAATCAAAGATGTGAAATCTGTGTTGAATCTAAATATGCAAGAAAACCGTTTAATAAAAGTGTTGAACGTAAATCAGTTCCTTTGGAACTAATACACTCGGATTTAGGAGACTTGAAATCAATACCAACAAGAGGTGGTAAAAAATGGTATATCACTATTATAGATGATTACTCGTGATACTGTCAGGTTTATCTTCTTAGAAGTAAAGATGAGGCCTTAGAGGCTTTCAAATTTTATAAACTTGAAGTAGAAAACCAAAAAGAAGTTAAAATTAAAACTCTTAGGTCAGACCATGGCGGTGAGTATGTGATACCCATAGGTGAGTTTTGTAAAAATAATGGAATCATTCATGAAACAACTGCACCATATTCACCTGAATCGAATGGTGTAGCCGAAAGAAAAAATAGAACACTCATAGATATGGTAAATGCTATGTTGACTAGTTCAGGGTTACCTTCGAACTTGTAGGGGGAAGCTATCCTCTCTGCATGTTATATCTTGAACCGAGTTCCATTTAAAAAATTAGATAAAACTCCATACGAATTGTGGAATGGTAGACAACCTTCCTATGCATACCTTAAAGTGTGGGGGTGTTTGGACAAGGTGGCCATTCCTCATCCCAAGAAAACTAAAATAGGTCCTAAAACAGTTGATTGTGTTTTCCTAGGATATCCAGAGCATACAAATGCACACAGGTTCATGGTCATTAGTTCTGACCACAATAACATTGGTCTGAACACCATAATGGAATCAAGAGATGTTGTGTTTTTTGAAAACATATTTCCTTTAAGGTATTGACCTCAAAAAAGGGTCCATGATGACCTCTCTGATATTCCATCGACTAGTCAACCCCCAACTTTAAAATATGATACTGAACCGAGAAGAAGTAAGAGGGTTAGAACTGAAACAATTTTTGGCCCAGATTTTTTGACTCTTACGGTAGAGTCTGAACCTCAAACCTACAAGGAAGCTATGACTTCTCCGGAAGCTCCTTTCTGGGAAGAAGATTCAGCAAATGAATGGTAGTCCATTCAGCAAAACGAAACTTGGGAGCTTGTAGACTTACCTCTTGGTAGTAAATCCATAGGTTGCGAATGGGTGTTTAAAAGAAAACTTAAAACAGATGGAACTATAGATAAATATAAAGCTAGGTTGGTAGCTAAAGGCTATAGACAAAAGGAAGGATTAGATTTCTTTGATACCTATTCACCGGTCACTAGAATCACTTCTATTAGGATGATGATTGCTATTGCTTCTATTTATGATTTGCATATACATCAAATGGATGTTAAAATTGCTTTTCTATATGGTGAATTGAATGAAGAAATTTATATGGATCAACCTGAAGGGTTTATTGTAAAAGGTTGTGAAAAAAAAGTGTGCAAATTAAACAAATATCTGTATGGTTTAAAACAAGCACCTAAATAGTGACATGAAAAATTTGATCATGCTATGATAACTAATGGTTTCAAGGTTAATGAATCTGATAAATGTGTTTACATTAAATCTGTGGATGATTCTCATGTTATTGTATGCCTATATGTTGATGATATGCTCATATTAGGCAGTAACCTTAATATTATTAATACCATTAAAAGCATGCTTAGAGATAATTTTGACATGAAAGACTTAGGCCCTGCTGATGTAATCTTAGGGATGAAAATCAGAAAGACATCTGATCACTACAGGAAAAATATACATATACAACTGGAGATTTACAACGATTTTCTAAGTATTGTAGAAAGTCTTATGTTTTACAACTGGTTTCAAAGGAAGAGTTGTCGTATATCATCACTTCCAACCCTTAGGAAACAAGGGGTTGCGCTAGTAAAACAAACGACAACAACTTAAGCAAAAAGTTGTGACAAAATTTAGCTATAACAACGTTGTTCGATATATGTAGTAACTTAGCCTATCACAATACTCACAAGTGTTGTTGAAGAACACAAAAATATGATAATGAAAAATATGTTAGAGGGGAGATTCGAACATGAACCTACTACATGGAAGTCTAGCTCATCAACCACCCTTTCAGTTCACAAGTTTTGATTTTTTTTTCTTTCTTTTTTTTAAATAGAAACCTACAACAACTCTTATAAGTGTTGTTGAAGAACACAAAAATATGATAATGAAAAATATGTTAGAGAGGAGATTCGAGCATGAACCTACTACATGGAAGTCTAGCTCATCAACCACCCTTTCAGTTCACAAGTTTTGATTTTTTTTGATTTTTTTTTTAAATAGAAACCTACAACAACACTTATAAGTACACAAAAATATGATAATGAAAAATATGTTAGAGGGGAGATTCGAACATAAACCTACTGCATGGAAGTCTAACTCATCAACCACCCTTTCAGTTCACAAGTTTAGATTTTTTTTTTCATTTTTTAAATAGAAAGCTACAGCAACACTTATAGGTGTTGTTGAAGTAAAAATATATAATGTTGGAAAAAATAAGGTTGGGGGATTCGATCCTGAGCCTCAAGCGTGGAAATATACACCACTAACCATCCTACACTATAACATGTTATGTTAAGTTTGTGGTTATTTAATACACTAATTATACACTAACTTTATGACAACCCTTCATAAGTGTTGTAAAACAAAATATGATGCTCAAGTGATCGAGCATAAGCAAGCAAGTGAAGCCTTCTCTGAAAATTACTTATTTCCAATTAGGGTAGTCTGGTCATTTTCACAGTCTCCATAATGTTTATTGCACTTATTTCCATCAAGGGTAATATGGTCATTTTCACATTCTGAAATATTAACTTTACCTATTTCATGTAAGGGTAGTCTTGTCATTTTTCACAGTCTCCATAATATTTATTGGACTTATTTACATTAGGGTAATATGGTCATTTTCATATTTTATAATATTTACTTTACTTATTTCCAATAAGGGTAGTCTGGTCATTTTCACAGTCTCCATAATATTTATTGCACTTATATCCATCAAGGGTAATATGGTCATTTTCAAAGTGTAATATTTATATTACTTATTTCTGATAAAGGTAGTCTGGTCATTATTAAAGTTTTGATAATATTTATTGCACTTATTTTCACTAAGGGTAATATGGTCCTTTTCATAGTCTGTAATATTTTGTTTACTTATTTCCGATAAGGGTAGT
Organism: Papaver bracteatum; assembly: GCA_023529315.1. Classification (NCBI taxonomy): domain Eukaryota; kingdom Viridiplantae; phylum Streptophyta; class Magnoliopsida; order Ranunculales; family Papaveraceae; genus Papaver; species Papaver bracteatum. Next base: position 43,402 of record JAJJWX010003088.1, read on the forward strand.
CTGGTCATTTTCACAGTCTCCATAATATTTATTGCACTTATTTCCATTAAGGGTAATATCGTCATTTTCACATTATGTAACATTTACTTTACCTATTTCCGATAAGGGTAGTCTTGTCATTTTTCACAGTCACCATAATATTTATTGCACTTATTTCCATTAAGGGTAATATGGTCATTTTCACATTTTGTAATATTTACTTTACCTATTTCCAATAAAGGTAGTCTAGTCATTTTCACGGTCTCCATAATATTTATTGCACTTATTTCCATCAAGGGTAATATGGTCATTTTCAAAGTCTGTAATATTTACATTACTTAATTCTGATAAAGGTAGTCTGGTCATTAATAAAGTTTCGATAATATTTATTGCATTTATTTTCACAAAAGGTAATATGGTCATTTTCACTGTCTGTAATATTTTCTTTACTAATTTCCGATAAGGGTAGTCTGGACATTTTCACAGTCTCCATAATATTTATTGCACTTATTTCCATTAAGGGTAATATCGTCATTTTCACATTCTGTAACATTTACTTGACCTATTTCCGATAAGGGTAGTCTGGTCATTTCTCGCAGTCTCCATAATATTTATTGCACTTATTTCCATTAAGGGTAATATGGTCATTTTCACATTTTGTAATAATTACTTTACCTATTTCGGATAAGGGTAGTCTGGTCATTTTTCATAGTCTCCATAATATTTATTGCATTTATTTTCACAAAGGGTAATATGGTCATTTTCACAGTCTGTAATATTTTGTTTACTTATTTCCGATAAGGGTAGTCTGGTCATTTTCACAGTCTCCATAATATTTATTGCACTTATTTCCATTAAGGGTAATATCGTCATTTTCACATTATGTAACATTTACTTTACCTATTTCCGATAAGGGTAGTCTTGTCATTTTTCACATTCACCATAATAGTTATTGCACTTATTTCCATTAAGGGTAATATGGTCATTTTCATATTTTGTAATATTTACTTTACCTATTTTCAATAAGGGTAGTCTGGTCATTTTCACGGTCTCCATAATATTTATTGCACTTATTTCCATCAAGGGTAATATGGTCATTTTCAAAGTCTATAATATTTACATTACTTAATTCTGATAAGGGTAGTCTGGTCATTATTAAAGTTTCGATAATATTTATTGCATTTATTTTCACAAAGGGTAATATGGTCATTTTCACAGTCTGTAATATTTTCTTTACTTATTTCCGATAAGGGTAGTCTGGTCATTTTCACAGTCTCCATAATATTTATTCAACTTGTTTCCATTAAGGGTAATATTTTCATTTTCACATTCTGTAATATTTACTTGACCTATATCCGATAAGGGTAGTCTTGTCATTTTTCACAGTCACCATAATATTTATTGCACTTATTTTCACTATGGGTAATATGGTCCTTTTCATAGTCTCTAATATTTTCTTTATTTATTTCCGATAAGGGTAGTCTGGTCATTTTCACATTCTCCATAATATTTATTGCACTTATTTCCATCAGGGGTAATATGGTCATTTTCAAAGTCTGTAATATTTACATTACTTAATTCTGATAAGGGTAGTCTGGTATGCATACAATATGCCAAAATATGGTTTGTTTAATGTTTCGGGGAATATTCTGAAGGAATCTTACTTGTAAATGGATGGATTCATCGTTCTTACGAAGTTTCCGACTTATAGTAGTACATCGGCATCCAGGGTTCTAACTCAGAGCTAGGTTCAATATCAAAGTTGACGAATTTGTAGTGTGTTTAAGGTTTCAGGGAATATTCCTATGGAATCTTACTTTTAGATGGGTGAATTTATCGTTCATACGGAGTTTCTGACTTATAGTAGTCCACTCGCGGGTAGGTTTAGATATCGGAGTCAGGTTCAGTGTCGAAGTTGACGAATTTGTGGTGTGTTTCAGGTTTCGGAGAATATTCCGATGGAATCTTACTTGTAGATGGGTGAATTCATCGTTCTTACGAAGTTTTCGACTTATAGTAGTCCACTCACGTCCATGTTTCGAGCTCGGAGCTAGGTTCAGTGTCGGATTTGACGAATTTGTGGTGTGTTTATGGTTTCAGGGAATATTCCAAAGGAATCTTACATGTAGATGGGTGGATTCATCTTTCTTACGAAGTTCCCGACTTATAGTAGTCCACTCGGGATAAGATTTCAAGCTCGGAGCCAGGTTCAGTGACGAAGTTGACGAATTTGTGGTGTGTTTAAGGCTTCCGGTAATATTCCGAGGGAATCTTACTTTAAGATTGGTGGATTCAACGTTCTTACGAAGTTTCCGACTAATAGTAGTCCACTCGCGACTAGTTTTCGATATTGGAGCCAGGTTTAGTGTCGAAGTTGACGAATTTGTGGTGTGTTTAAAGTTTCGGGAAATATTCCGATGAAATCTTACCTGTAGACGGGTGGATTCATTGTTTATACGAAGTTTCCGACTTATAGTAGTACATTGGCAGCTAGGGTTCTAACTCGGAGCTAGGTTCAATATCGAAGTTGACGAATTTGTGGTGTGTTTAAGGTTTCAGGGAATATTCTTATGGAATCTTACTTTTATATGGGTGAATTTATCGTTCATACGAAGTTTCTGACTTATAGTAGTCCACTCGCTGGTAGGTTTAGATCTCGGAGTCAGGTTCAATGTCGAAGTTGATTAATTTGTGGGGTGTTTCAGGTTTCGGAGAATATTCCAATGGAATTTTACCTGTAGATGGGTGAATTCATCGTTCTTATGCCATTGTATCACATTTGAAGTTCAAATCAACACCTCTAGTTTCATCTTGACAAGTTTTTATGGTATATTCTACTAAATTTGGAGTTAGAACCCACCAGAACTTAATGGTTCATAGTTCGTATTTTGTTGAATGCCAATTATCGAACTCAATTCTTATTTTTCAGCTTCAGTCCCATATATTTTTTGAAATTTTTTTATTGCCAAAGGTCCATAATAATATCTTAAATTTATTAATATTTTTTTGAATTTTTTTTTATTATCGAAAGTTGATAAATAAACCAAATACACGAGTTTAAACAAGCACAAAAAGAAACACACAATCTTCTCAATCCGCATGAAAATCCCAAAGCGAATCTGCACCGTCCCATATTATTTTGTAATCCGTATGACCTTCTTTATCTACGGTCCAAAGTACATGATGTGTGATCCAAATAGTATTTTATCTAACCAATAGAAAACAAGAGTTCTAAAGCATACGGATCCACAAACAAAAAACTTGGGCACAAAGTGCTTCGTGATATTTTCCAGACTTTAAGAAGGGCGCACAGTAACGTACATTGCGGGTGCTTCTTTCTGGTTACATGATTGTGATCTAACGGCTAAGATTGTGGTTAAAAAAACTTAGATTTATTTTTATCACTGCGTGTCAGAATACAAGGTTCTAAAACATAAAACATAAGATGAGTTCAATACAACAAAATTTAACAAAATCCCTTGAGATCAGAAATGATCCGACGCTTAGAAAACCTCTATATGTTTCTCTTTCTTAATCTCTCATATAAAATCCTTCCTAACCCTAGAGTTCTATTATCGCCCCCACTATTCAATCTTATCGCCTTCACCATTATGACTTCCTTGACTGCCGCAACCATTTCTCTATCTATCTTTGTTTTTTTTCTTTTTTTTTTGATGTAAACACTTAGAACAGATATATTTGGTGAATGTCTTCCACACTTTCACAGTGGAGACGAGGATCTTATTTATAATGGAAGTTGTTACAAAGATAACAATACAAGATAGTAAAATAGCTAACATAAATAGAACGAGTTACACTCCAGGAGAACTGGCTAGTCTTTAGGAGAACTGACGTAGCTGCCTAGTCTTGTGGAGCTCTTGAAACTTTTTGGCTAACACCTCCCCTCAAGTGGTACTTGAGTTGACGAATGTGCAACTTGTCCCGAATATAATGAAATCTCGGAGATGCAAGCCCCTTCGTAAAAATATCTTCTAGTTGGTCTTTAGAGCATATAAACCTAACCTGTAACTCCTTCGCAGCAACTCTTTCTCGTAAAAAAATGAAAGTCGATCTCTATGTGTTTTGTACGTTCATGGAAAACTGGATTCGCCGTGAGATAAGTGGCACCCATATTATCACACCATAGCGTAGGAGTTGTGGTACGGACACCCAGTTCTTTAAGCAATGACTGAATCCAAATTATTTCAGAAGTAGCAATAGCAACCCCCCTGTATTCAGCCTCCGTGCTAGATTTTGAGATTGTCTTTTGCTTACGAGCACTCCAAGAAATTAGGTTTCCACCAAAATACACACAATACCCACTTGTAGACCTAAGATCATCTAGACTTCCAGCCCAGTCCGCATCAGAGTAAGTATGCAAGGAGAAGTCAGTCGACTTATGTAGATGTAAACCATAGTCGAGTGTATGCTTTAAATAAAGAATGATCCGATTTACTAGCTCCCAGTGCTCTACGTACGGATCATGCATGTATTGGCAGACTTTATTAACCGCCACCGAGATATCTGGCCGCCTTAGATGTAAATATTGCAGTGCTCCTACAACACTTCGATATAATGTGGTGTCTGCAAACTTCTTTGTGCCGATTTTGTGTATCTTGGCATTAGCATCCAAGGGTGTATGCACTGGCTTAACACCATCCAATTTTTTTCTCCGTAGAAGATCATCCACATACTTGCGTTGGGTTAACACAATTTCGGATCCCTTCCTGAGTACTTCAACACCCAAAAAGAAAGACAAATCACCCATGTCTTTAATGGCAAAAGCTTTGCCAAGATCAGCGATTAGTTTAGTGATCACTGTTAAATCCGAACATGTTACTATGATGTCATCAACATACACTAAAACGTATAATGTGTATGAGGCAATGATCAATATAAACAAAGAACTATCAGCAATTGAGGCCTTGAATCCAAGTGATAACAGGTGACTGCTTAATTTTGAAAACCAAGCTCTCGGAGCTTGCTTAAGCCCGTAAAGGGACTTATGCAACTTGCACACGTGGTTGGGAAAATTAGGGTCTACATACCCAGGCGGCTGATTCATGAAGAAATCTTCTTCCAAATTTCCATGCAAAAAGGCATTTTCAACATCTAATTGCTTCAGTGGCCACTGATTCATCACAGCAATTGATAACACAAGACGAATGGTACATGGTTTGATGACAGGGCTAAAAGTTTCACCGAAATAAATACCGCCATTTGAGTATAACCCTTTGCCACCAAACGAGCCTTGCGACGTTCGATGGTGCCATATGGGTTTTGTTTAACACGGAAAACCCATTTCGACCCAACCACATTCATTCCAGGCTCATACTTAACCAAAGAGTACGTACCATTTTGGATAAGAGCATTAATTTTATCATTCATCGGTCCTCTCCAATTAGGATCTTTTTTTGCAGATGCGAAACAAGTTGGCTCCATAAAGTCAGAATCAGAGAGAGGATGTTTTGTAGCCGTTAAACAAAGCTTCTGAATCGGCTTTGTAATTCCAGCCTTTGCTCTAGTCACCATGGGGTGACAAACTGTAGTCGGTTGAAGTGACTGTTCAACTTCTGATTGAATTGCTGGTTGCTGTAGTTGATTGATTGTTGTGGAAGAGCTATCTGGGACTGATGGTGAGATGGCTGAGGAGTCTACAAAACGTGCTGGAGAGGCTGGATTCTCTAAAATTGATGGAGATGCACCACCAGTAGACAAATGCCCTGATGAATGAGCTGATTCACTACTACGAGTTGGTGGGATCAGAGTACTAGAGTCTTGAGCAGTATGCATAGTTGTATGTCGAAAAGGAGGTGAAAGTAATACACTAGTACATGATGGTTTTATACCTGAACAAGACGAGGGTTGCTGCTGCTGAATAGGCAAGAAAGGGAATGATCTCTCTTCAAAACGAACATGACGGCTGATGTAGATTCTATTTGTTTCACGATGCAAGCACATATAAACCTTGTGAGCACTGCTATAGCCGATGAATACACAGGTAAGAGAGCGTGGCTCAAGCTTATGTTTGTTATATTGACGTAGACAGGGATAAGCTAAGCAGCCGAAAACCCTTAGAAACTTGTAATCTTGTTGCTTTTTAAAATAGAAGTTCAAGAGGAGTTTTTGTCTCTGACTTAGATTTGGGAAGACGGTTGATCAGATAACAAGTTGTTGAAAAATCATCAGCCCAAAAATATTGTGGCATATGGGTGTGAAACAAAAGAGCCAAACCAGACTTAGTAACGTGTCGAATGCGTCGCTCAGCAATTCCATTTTGAGGAGACGTATGTGGATAGGAAAACCTATGTTGAATGCCAGTTTCATTCAGATAAGAAGTAAATTTCTTATATTCTAGGGCATTGTCAGATTGAAATACCTTAATCCTATGCTCAGTGAGATTTTCTATTTGTTTTCTAAAAAGAATGAATGTATGTAAGGCATCAGAACGTTGGACAAGAGGAAAAATCCATGTAAAATGTGAATAAACATCCATAAAAAGTAGATAATAACGATAACCAAGTCTAGATAACTGCGGGGAAACCCAAATATCTGAGACCACCAAGCTCAATGGCTTGTCATAAACAGTTTTACTGGAAGAAAAAGGTAGCTTCCTGCTTTTGCTAACATGGCAGGAGTAACAAAAATCTAAATTATTTCTGGCAACTGGAATGGAATTTTGAAGACAAATTTTGGAGACCGTACGCAACATTGGATGACCCAAACGTTGGTGCAACAGTAGAGGAGACGTGCTCTTGCGTCTTTATTTGAGGTGCTAGCATGTCTATCCCCGAAAATACATAGAGACCATTCCTATTCACCCCTCGCAGCAGTGTTTCCCCGTTTGCTTGTCCTTTACAACAAAGAATGAAGTGTGAAACTCAAAAATTACATCATTATATTTGAAGAATTGAGAAACTGGTAGCAAGTTTGTTTTGATTTGTGGAACATGATAAATATTGTTCATAGCATAAGATCTGGATTTGTGAAGGAAAGAGGCATTACCAACATTGGCAATGTTGAGTGCATTACCATTACCAACTTGAACTTGCTCAGTTCCATCGTATTCGTGAGGAATAGTGAGATTCCTCAAATCATCTGTGAGATGGTGTGTTGCTCCATTGTCAGTAATCCAACCATTATCATGTTGTCAACCTGGTAGGGCTATATACGCAGCAGGCTGACGTTGATTGTTATTGCTCTTCTCATAACGAAACCAGCAGCGGGCTGCAGTATGATTCATCTTTTTACAAATCTGACATGCTTGATCTCCATTATGTCCCCTTTGTTGTGGCGGAGGGTTGTTGTGATTTCTGGGGTTATTGTTCCTCCTGTTGTTTTGATTTTTGTTGGAAAATTGATTTCCCAGGTTGGTACGCCTTTGATCTGGTTTGCTACCCGTGACAGCTACATTAGCTAGAGGTTGTTGCAGCTGCTGTAACTGATGTTCAATCCTCATATCAAAGGTTAATAAGTGAGTATAGAAATTTTCTATAGCAAGATTTTCAGCAGTACCCAATGATGTTACAATTGAGTCATAAGCCTGATTGAGACCATTACTAATAGCATGTTTCTTCTCATCATCTGTAACTGTGCACCCAGATGGAGTAAGTTTTTCAAACAAATTCTTAGCTTCCTGTAAAAATTGTTTCAGAGTTTTGTTACCTTTCTGGAGAGAATGAAGCTGACGTTTTAAGTTAACCTGATGCGCAAGAGTTTTTGGAGTAAAAACCCTTTCCAGCTTATCCCAGCACCTCTTTTGCGGTGTCAAGACCACCAACCTAAGCAAGAACCTCAGGAGTTAGTGTCGAAGTTCAGCCACCCAACTAACGGGGAATCGCAGGATTCATGTTCAAGAAAGTCGGATTAACTTCATCACCGTCAGCGAGTTGCAAAGCAGGTTTAATTTTTGTGCCATCAATAAAACCAGTGAGGCCATAACCTTTGAGTATAGGCTTAAATTGTGTCTTCCAAAGAAGATGATTGGTTTCGGTGTGTTTAAGAGTAACCAGGTGATGAATCGGGATTTTTCTAAGGCTAGTTGTTGTAGCCATTAAAGATGTATTAGGGTTTTGAGATGTAGGTTTTTGGTTTTGTTGCGGAAACGTTGGATCGTCAAGCTGATACCAACTTAGAATAGATATATTTGGTGAATGTCTTCCACACTTTCACAGTGGAGACGAGGTTCTTATTTATAATGGAAGTTGTTACAAAGATAACAATACAAGACAGTAAAATAGCTAACAGAAATAGAACGAGTTACACGCCAGGAGAACTGGCTAGTCTTGAGGAGAACTGACGTAGATACCTAGTCTTGTGGATCTCTTGAAACTGTTTGGATAACATAAACCATTTCTCTATCTATCTCAGTGATCTATTTCGCCTGTTTTACATGTATCCGTAAGTTTCTTGAGTCACAAAATAATAATCCTTGTTTATTTATTTTGGATCTGTTTTTGAATACTGATTCTTTGATTTTTCGTGTTTTTGTTCCATTAATTGAAACAACAACAGCGACAAATTATGAAATTTGAAATGGTAATCCAAGCTTCAACCTCAGGGGTCAAAATCATCAATGATCAAAGCCAACAAGGGGTGTTAAGAATGAGATATGTTTCCCTATAATCTGATTCACGAAATAGAGAAGCTTAAGATTCAAATTGCCGATGGTATGCTTGGATCCGTTGCTTCTCATTCTCACTGAAAAAAATTCTAAAAAAAATTTCATTTTTTTTACAGGATTTAATTTTTAAGCAGTAAATTAATTTGGGTATTCTTTTATTTTTGCAGCCGAAACTTTTACATCCTTTAAAAAGAAGAAAGGGGAGTTTCAGAGATGATTATCAAAACCAGATCTGGAAAATCATGCTATCAGGTCGCTGCAGTATGAAAATTGAAGTAACTGTATATGTGGTGTTAAAATTGAAGTGTGCTAATGAGCTTGTAATTTGTTTTTTCGAAGAAATTACAATTTTTTTTAGATTGAATTACAAATTATTTGTAAAACAGATAGTATTTTATTTGATTTTCGGAAAAAAGATTGTAATTTTTTTGAATAATTAATGATATTGTAAATTGAAGAGAAAACAGATTGTAATTTTTTTGAATAATTAATGATATTGTAAATTGAAGGGAAAACAGATTGTAATTTTTTTGAATAATTAATGATATTGTAAATTGAATTTAGTGATAATAAATTAAAACAATTTCGCATCTTATTTGGTTCACGCATTTACTTTCTGTATTAATTTTTAACAAGAGTAGTGCAAGAATTTTCAAAAACCCAAACAAGAGTAATGAAAATTCTACTATACATAGAGTAATTTACTACTCAGCATAATCATTGTAAAAATGATTATTTATTGTAAAAATAAATAAATAAATAAATAAATAAATAAATTGTAAAAATAAATCTTGCAATATAAGTAGGAGTTGTTTAGTATAGTTGCACAACTCTAGGAAGTGTAATGACAATTGTATTCACAATACTAATAGATGTTGTCTTCAAGTTTTCAAAAACATAAGCCAGATATTGTGAAATACTTTATTACAACATAACTATGTGTTGTACAAGATAGTTCCACGATACAGTACTTGTGTTGTCCAAGATATTCATGCAAAAACAAGCAAGGGTTGTGTTAGGCTTTCTAAAAAAATCGAAAGAGAATCACAACTTTGGCAACATATATTCGAACTATGAATCACATCACCCCTTAAAACACTTAGTCAAGTATTGTAGAAAAGCTTGGACTTTCTACAATACCCCACCTACACAATACACAAAAAAGTGTTGTAGTAGGGGTACTACAACGCTAATACAGTGTTGTAAATGATGATTTTTCCCGTAGTGGATGGATATAGTCTTAGTCAATCTCATTATGCTGAAACCGTACTTAAGAGATTTAATTATGAAAATGCTAAACCTGCCTCTACTCCATATGATCCCGCTTGTAACTTGAAAAATAACAAGGGTGAGGGAATTGATCAAGTTGAGTATTCTCGCATTATTGGTAGTCTTATGTATCTTATGAACTGTACAAGACCTAATATTGCTTACTCTATGAGTAGATTAAGCATTTATAATTGCGACCCAGAGCAGGATCACTAGAAGGCTCTCTACATAGTTCTACGTTACCTGAGAGGGACCTCAAACTATTGCTTAAGTTTTGGGAAGTATCCTGCTGTACAGGAAGGGTATTGTGATACCAACTGGATATCAGACTCAGAAGAGTGCAAATCTACTAGTGGGTACATATTCTCACTTGGAGGTGCGTCTGTCTCATGAAAGTCTACCAAACAGAAATGTATAGCTAAATCCACTATGGAGTCTGAGTTTATAGCCTTGGAAAAAACTGGAGAGGAAGCTGAATGGATACGATGTTTCCTGGGTGGAATTCCACTCTGGCCCAATCCTGTGTCTTCAATCGCAATCCACTGTGACATTAAAGATGCTATTGGTTGTGCAAAGAACAATGTATACAACGGAAAGTCTATACATATACGAAGAAGACACAAGACAGTGAAACAACTACTCTCTACTGGTATTATCTCGATAGACTTTATAAAGTCCAAAGATAATATTGCAGATCCTTTGACGAAAGGTTTACCTAGAGAGGTAGTTAGATCTACATCGAGGGGGATGGGACTTAAGCTCATAGAATAAATCATCATCAAGGATACTCAACCTTGTGATTGGATTTCCAAGATCAAGTTTCAATGAGATAACTAATTTATGGTGATATTGGGAAAGCACTATCTTTGTCCCTCCCTATGGTGTAACCATGTGATAGTGCTGCCTGCATGATTTTAGGATAATCTTTTGAGATCTTAATGGGTACCATGGATTTGATTAAAGTGGGGTGTAGCAGGACACTCTTTATGGACTCACCTTTGTGAATGTTGGAAGTGGGGCAGCTTCCTATGAGAATCTGAGTTGATTCTCTAGAGTCATTCATTAAGTCCGGGATTTTAGCCCACGGCCAAAATGGGCACAACGACAAGAGCTTGGAAGCTTTCGGTTGAGGCATCAAGTGTGGATATTATTTCTGAATTGCATTCACTATTGGCGGTTCAAGACATTGCGTTCACCGTTACAACAAGCAGTTCAAGCAACCTCTCACTAAGTTAAGGTTCAATCTTTGGGACACCTTAGCCTAATTTGTTGCCTTATGTTTTCTCGCGTTTAATCGACATGTTTTATCATTCATGTGGGGGATTGTTAGAAAAAACTGATGTTTTAAATCAAAAATGCATGGACCTTGTTTTGATCCCAAGACCTATTGCTCCCTAGATGTTTTTTCATTTGAATGAATAAAACATTAGTCCCATATAGACTAAAACACTTAGAGTTTTAGACTTAAATACCTTGGGTTTAGCCTTAAGGGCATGGCCCTTTGGGTATTTAGACCTTTGTGTATGGGGAAATCCCTAGACTATGGAAAGGTTGCGTATCCCTTATTGCATTTCTTATTTCCTTTCCTGTTCGCGCGGTGCTTCGCACAGAAGCACGCACGCTGCCGCCGTCCGTCAGGTCGGGTCGGGCTTGGGCGAGGGCGTGGGAGTGGGTGTGGGTGTGGGTGTGGGTTTATTAGACACTATATTGTTTACTGAAATTTTCCACACGATTCTCCCACACATGTAAAGAATTTTATTCTTTTCCTTCTCGGTTTTGGGTGTCCGATCCGTGTGACAAAATCCTCGTGAAGCATCTTTCATAACGGTCGTGCTGACACCTGGACACACTTTTTTCCTCGTGTAGAATCTTTCCCGACAAAAGCGTTTCTTTACTGTATTTTTAACGGATTCTTTTACTCGTCCGACAAAAGCAGATGCGTGAATCATGATCAGTCTGTCGCACATTGGATTCTTATTCGAACGTTCAAATTTTTAATGTTATAAATATCAGATGAAAACCTCATTTAAAGACATACCTCAAAACTCTTTTCTTCTCTTCTGAAACTCTTCTATTCTCTCTTTGGTTTACAGAAACTTTGTTTTCAGATATACTCTTCTGTCTTCAGAACCCAAATTAAGTTCTGATTTACATTTCTCTGAAAAACAATTTTGTATTAAACACAGAAAACATTAAGTTCTTCTCTGAAACAAGTTGTAGTTTACAGAAACATAATTTTGTATTACTACTTCTAAGTTTACAGAGTTTACAGAAACATAAAATTGTTTTTTACATTACTCTGAAACAATTTGTAGTTTCAATTTGTATTTTTGTTTTCATCTCTGCTGCAAAGTTCTTAGAGTTCTCTCTTTGTATGCTACATAGAGGAGTACTAACAATGGTTGTATCCTGGAGGTAACTTGTCAATTTCTATAGTATCTTAGAGGAGTAGCAGGCAATATTACCTTTGGGTCAGCGTATCTCATACGTGCCTCTACTAAGTTTTTTATATTATCATCAGTGCATATCCCGGAACAACAATCACACATCAGTGCGAGCTAAGTATTTTTCCTCTGTTGAATACGAATATTGTCAATATTTTCCAACATTACTATCTAATGTTGTGGATGACATTTTGTGATGCTATGGAGCATTTTATTTAGTTGAAGGGATAACAGAGGAGTATCTCTACCTATACTCCCAATTTGATAAGTTTTTGACTTCCACCTGCATTTAATTTTATTCTGACTATCTTTCTATCTGTTTCGCCTATTTGTAGATCTCTGTACTCAAAATATAGTCGTGAAAAATAAGGCAATCACAAAGAGAGGTGAAGAATGATAAAGAATTATAGATTGTGATCAACTAAAAGATTCATACCGTACTCTGAATTATGTTCCGAAAAGATGGGATTCTTGGCATGCATGCAGTATCTCCTTTGTTTGTGATCTTCTTACACTTGACTCTCTTTTTGTCAGACAACAGTTAAGAGAAGATGTTTCCCAGCAGATTTAACTAGAACCCGCAATTATTTAACCAGCCTTTTTCGCTTGAAGATTATTTTTTTTCCCAACCTAAATGGAATGACTTATTTTTAATAGAGGAAATCCAAATTATCCAATGATTTCGATCATGAGATTTTAAGTGAAACTTCTATATATGGGTTTTCTCTCTGTCCTTTTGAACTGTTGGTTTCCTCTCGGTCCAAATAATCGTACCTTTTGGTTAATCCTGAACGGTGTTTTTCCCCAAAACACGTTCCTATTTTGTCAACAGAAGTTTCGATTGACAATGTATTTGTATGCGGATATGGCTCTTATGGTGCGCTGATGTGGCTCTATAATAATTCAGAATTCTTGAGCATAAATTGGGTGCTGACACATCAGCATAAGTATCCCCCTTTATATAAAGAAATATTGATTGATGTGTTGTTGTGACTTTTACCCACAAAAGGGTTATAACAACTTGAAGTTTTTTAAACTAGATTAGTAAACATTGGTTGAATTTGTAGACTTTGTTTGCTTCGTTAATTAATTGTGAGCATATTTTTTATTAGCTATGTAATCCGCTTTTTTGAATGATTCATCCCCTCGTATCCCAATATTGAATGGTGACAATTATAAGGAATGGAAGGAGAAAATTCTCTATTATTTAGGATGCATGGACCTTGATTTATCAATCCATGAGGATGAACCACCAATTGCTATTGCAATTGGTACTCAGGCTGAGAAAGAAGCATATGAACGATGGGAGAGATTCAATCGTCTAAGTTTGATGCTTATAAAGTCTTACATTAATAAGAGTATCAGAGTTTAAATTCCTGAACGTAACAACGTGAGGGACTATCTTCAAGCTATTGAATAACAATTTTCTACTTCTGACAAAGTCTTAGCAGGAACCTTAATCCAAAAAATTTCATCAATGAGGTACAATGGGACTTCCGGTGTACGTGAACACATTATGGAGATGATAGATATTTCTTCTCAACTTGGGGATTTAGAAGTGGAATTTTCAGTAGATTTTCTTGTCCATTTAGTACTCATTTCCCTACCATCTCAATTTGGGAAATTCAAAATCTCTTACAACACACAAAATAAAAAATGGTCAATGAATGAATTATTGACTATGTGTGTTCAAGAGAAAGGCAGGTTGAAGCAGGAGAATCTAGAGAGTGCCCATCTAGTTTCTCGGGGAAAAGGACAAGGGATGAAAGGGGAAAGTTCTACTTAGAAAGAGAAGAAAAATAATATGTCGGTCAACAAGACCAACTTAAAGAAACCCATTAAGTGTTTCTTATGCAAAAAAAAAAAGGCCACGTGAAGAAAGATTGCCTCAAGTATAAATCATGGTTTGAAAATAAAGGTACTCTTATCATTTCATTAGTATGTTTTGAATATAATATGATTGATTATCAAAATTCACAATTAACATTTCCAATACTATGCAGGGCTTCCTCAGCCAAAGGAAACCGACAAACAATGAATTATGCATCTATTCTGAAAACAAGATGCCTTTTACTGCAAAATTTGTTGGAGATGTTGGATCCTATAGACTTATCCTTGACTTTTTTTATCGTTTGGATATGTAAAAGAACCTTTTACATTACTTCGTTTTCTAAAAATATTTTTTCTGTCTCAAGACTTGTGTTTTCTTGGTTTTAAATTTAATTTAATAATTTGTAAGTTTGTTAAAAGATTCAGATGTCATTGATTTTTCAAAACGTTGTAAATGGTTTATTCAAGCTTACTTAAGATTCTTATTTTTAACCATAACCTTTGTACCATGACTAAGAGTATTGGCATAAAGTGTAGTATTGTAAATAAAGAGTAGGTCATCTTTTTTATGGCATAGAAGATTGGGACATATCTCTATTGCAAGGTTAAAGAGGTTATTGAGCGAGGGTGTTTTGCAAACTCTTGATTTCCATGACTTCGGTGCTTGTGTAGACTATATAAATGGAAAACAGACTAACAAGATAAATAAAATTGCTAGGAGAAGCTCCAACATTTTGGAAATCATTCATACTGATATATGTGAACCGTTTACACCTCCATGTTTGAATGGTCAAAAATGTTTCATCACCTCTATTGATGATCTTCTTCATGAAAAAAGTGAAGCATTAAATGTTTTTAAATCATTTAAGGACGAAGTATGGAAACAAATTGATAAAGCAATAAAGATTGTAAGATCCGATAGAAGAGGTGAATATTATGCAAGATACATATAGAAAAATAGTTGAGGCTAGAAATGCAAGATTTGTATAGGATGGCAACATCAGTGGGAGTCTTCAAATAATAGTCATTAAATAAGTGTGTGATCTGGTAACTACACATGCACATTCTTTAGAATTACCGCTTTGCATGACTTTCCACGAAATGTCATACAAGAAGAAGTGGTGATTCAAAAACTGTCTCTTAAGAAGATCCTCAATATCAAGGAAGTCTACAAAGGCCTCATATTATAAAGTGTATTTTCAATAATATGACTGTGACATCGGATTTGAGGATGATAAAGTTGCATTTTCATAAGATGTTAATAGTGCAAACATGTGTTGACTTTAATGTCAACTGTGAAGACAGAGTTGTAATTATATGGTTACAAATTATTTTTATCACATGCTTAGAATTCTGAATTATATATCTAAGACATTAGTATTGTGTTGTGATAACTCAATTGCAATTTTATACTCCAACATCAAGTAAAGTGGGAGTAAGAATTATCATATCGATGTCAAGTAGCTTTTGTTAGAAAATGTGTCAAGTTAAATCACGTGACTAAGGATCACATTAACACATAATTTATTCTTGTAGATCCATTGACAAAAGGATTATATCCTCGGTTGTATGGGGATCTTGTTAAGCAAATAGGACAAAGCCGAAATACAGCCATCGCAACCTTTCACTGGACCTGGATCAGGAATGTTCAACCATGACTGAACTGAATCTAAAACCATCACGACCCTATATTGTAGTTATCAAGAGTAGTAATGTGCATCCATAACGGCTTTGGGACTTGGTGAAGTTATTTTGTTCCGTTAATCTAACTTTTAAAAATGTCTTTTAAACATATATAGGGAGGTGTAGTTAGTTGAAGGTGCATATGCGGACCATACACCAAGTAAGCTTCATAGCTTAGCCAAAAGAGTATAAATGATGTGTAAACCTCATTTATACTTGTGTAGCCTTTCAAATACATAATTAGATGCTTAGGCATCACTATGCCATTCCAAAGACAAAATATGCATTCCAAGGATTCATTTTGACGGAACGGTCTATACGGACCAGGCCATTACCATTATTGTTTGGCCACGACCTTCCAAATGAGTTGGCTTAAATTAGTGTCCCTTCGAGGATGAACTAAGGTCAGTTCTTGATCCCTTTAGAGTAGGAAAGGGAATGTATTCATCCGCAATGAGTTTCAACATTCTCCGTCTAGCACTTTGTCTCTCATATCATCTAATTTAGAGATGATTGCGGCATAGTAGCCTCTCATATCATCTGGATCGGTTGTTTGACGCAAGAGATGATTGTGGCCAAACTTTATGAGGCTAGTTTCATGCTATTAATTGGATGCTCATACTTCATATCAAGCTACAAGGAGTGGCCTATGGATCAATTGCGAACTGGGCGTGGCCAAAAGAGTAAGTTAAGTTGGAAAGAAAAGTAGGGAACGAAAATAGGATCGGAGCAGCCTATGCCTAATTCCTAGGCATTACCCTTATGCCTGGATGATACTCAAAAACCAGTAATGCATGCAAGGTGCATCACCATAGCCTTCGAAGATCTAAACCCTTTCGCATAACAAGGGTAAGTTGGAACGGTGTAGAATCTAAGTTATCCGCATCATGCTCCACCAGTATGCTTGCAAGGTAAAATGGACATGAATTTTCCTAGCTTTAAGGCCCGCATTGTAGCTTCATCATGGCGCATCTGGGAAGTTATAGCATGTGCGCACAGGCGCGCCAGACGTAATTTTCCGTTCCTTCACATATGGTTTTATCTTTCTAAATTCTATTGTATCTGTTCATGCCTTTTAAATGGAAAAATAATTATCATTTGTTTGAACTCATGATCTAAGGAAGTCTAAAGACTCTAAACACCATATTTATTATTTAATTCATCTTAAACTCCTAAACCTATTAAATTTATCTCAAATAAATAATTACAATGGTTCCTCTTCTATGCTTTGTTGCATACCATTCCAGACACATAAATATAGGTATCCAACATTGATAGAGAACCTTGAGTTTGAAATAAATAATACGAGGAACTTTGAGATATCGAAGGAAAGCAAGATTGATTAAGCCTCGAGAATTTGGAGCAACCCCTTGTACATCTTGCATTTAGAAAATTCCAGATCAAAAGAACTCATTTTTTTAAATAAAATCAGAAAAAGAAGTTATAGGAATGCAAGTAGAATTATACGCCCATTAAGTTATTGTTAAAATTGGATCAACGAGAACATATTTTTCAATATGCAGTTGCGAGCGTATATATTGGAATTTGAAGGAAATTAGAAGTTTGATTTCAAGAAATAAGCATGTCCTAACAAAACAATAGGTAGAATATTATGCTTCCCTCATTAATATTATTGGAGACAACTCTCCAATTCAAATATATTACCAGATACGAAGATGAAAGCTTCACACCTCATATATATACTAATAGAATTTATATTATCTTGTTACTTTATTGTTGATGGTGGTTTTTAGCTTAAGGTTAAAATCGTAAAACACTAAACCCTAGAAGACAGTGATGTCATAACATTTAAAGTAACAAGCATTTACTAGGCACATTTACTAAAACCTTTAATGTGTCTCAAAATAATTACCGGGGTATCTTTTTAAAATTAGGTTTACGACAAGCCAAACCCTAATTCCCACGTGTGTCAAAGGAAAATCATTCCAGCCACACCGACCATGCCAACCATGATATCCGCACCTCTGTGCCAATGGCAAATCATTCCAGCCACACCGACCGCGCCAAAGCATGCTGACCATGCTAGCCGCACCTTTGTGCCAATGACAAATCATGAAAGCCACACCCACAGCGCCAACGCATGCCAACCATGCTAGCCGCACCTCTGTGCCAATGTAAAATCATTCCATCCACACCGACCGCGCCAAAGCATGCCAACCATGCTAGCCGCACCTCTGTCCCAATGGAAAATCATGCCAGCCACACCGACCGCGCTAAAGCATGCCGCCATGCTAGCCGCACCTCTGTGCCAATGGAAAATACTGTCAGCCACATGGACCGCGCCAAAGCATGCCGACCATGCTAGCCCCACCTCTATGACAATGGA
This sequence comes from Papaver bracteatum, assembly GCA_023529315.1. Classification (NCBI taxonomy): domain Eukaryota; kingdom Viridiplantae; phylum Streptophyta; class Magnoliopsida; order Ranunculales; family Papaveraceae; genus Papaver; species Papaver bracteatum. The sequence goes on from JAJJWX010003088.1 coordinate 61,577, forward strand.
AAATCATGCCAGCCACACCGACCGCTCCAAAGCATGCCTAGCATGCTAGACGCACATCTATGCCAATGGAAAATCATGCCATCCACACCGACTGTGCCAAATCATTCCAACCATGCTAGCCGCACCTCTGTGACAATGGAAAAACATGTCAGCCACACCGACCGCGCCAAGCATTCCAACCATTCTAGACGCACCTCTGTGCCAATGGAAAATCATGCCACCCACATTGACCGCGCCAAAGCATGCCAAACATGCTATCCGCACCTCAGTTCCAATGGAAAATCATGCCAGCCACACCTACCGCGCCATGCCAAATACACCTCGCCATGGCCCCATGTCGCGCCACCACGTTCGCCCTCACTACGCGGTTACCAAACGAAGGCGTGAAATGATCAACGGTTTCCCCTCCTCTCAAGATTCAAAATCTCGACCGTCGAAGGTCACCAGGCTACCAATTTTCTCGAGCTTGACTTGCCAAGCCACAACAACATGCTATATGTTTTCCAAAAATATTCGAGACATCAACACAAACTGGGGGATCCTCTTTGGGTATTGGTTTGGCGGTTTACAACGTGCGGCGTACACTACGCCCGTCATAAGGAAGTGTCATAAGGGTGAGGCGGTTAGTAAATACGGGAAGTTATGTGTGAAATGTTCATGGGACATAAAGCACATGCGTTAACAATCTTATGGGACATCAGTTCCATAACGTTAGCATTTTCATGCGTTAACCACTTTATGGAAGATCAATTCCATTCATATGGTTACCACCTCCTCCCATTTACTTCCCCACTCCTTAATGAGACCCGGGTACGTTTTTACTCTGACTTGTATAAATAGGTCTTACCTATTTCCATTAAACAACAAGTTCATACAGGAGATACAACACTCAGAAATACTTACTTGCTAGCTTACCTTGTTAGCTCTCTCACTTTTCTGATAACAAGTCGTAGTAACCCAACTACTCTTCCAGAATCAACTATTCTGGTCTCACCACTTTCCTTGCTTCCCTCCCCAAAACCAACCTATTCTCCTCCACTTTGTGACCGAAGCAAGTATGGAACGGCCATTTATTGGTTTATGCCGGACTTGTATAGATTGATCTCCCAAACCTAAAATACTCCCTTGTAGTACATTGTTTAGGGTTTAAATTATTTCTCAGCTTCACAACCGCAAATACCGAAATCAGCATAAACCATTTTCACCTACAAACAATTGGCGACCATATTGGGAGGTTCGATCTTTCGGTTACAATGTCAATTTTCAACCAGCGATCCACTCCGACTCAATTACTCTACGTCTCGATTATCAGTCATGACACTATAAGGGATGACTGGGGATTTCTCAGAGGCTAGAAGCTAAATGATCCTCCCATGGATTAATGGCACAATTATCATACAACTCAGCAACGAATCGGAAGACTGGGGACTTACCATGACCATGTTTCTCAAAAAAAAAAAAAAAAAAAAACTTGGTCCTACACCCGGAAAGTTTATTCTCATCAGAAGACCCGAGAAACCAAGTAAGTCCTATCTAAACAAAAATAAGTGGTTTGGTTTTTCAAGTTCTTATAAAACCAATTGCCATGTTTCACCCCATGTCATCTACCAACACACGGTTCCATGGTTTTCTTGGGATGTCGGCATCACTTTCATTCATAGCCAAAGTCAATTAAATTCTAAACATTTCATTCAAAAAAATATATATAATCCAAAACCGTCAAGGTAGCATTTATCTATTAACCCTAGAAAATCAGAAAATAAAAAACCAAAAACCAGGCATCTCATTTTCCTTTCAAAAAAAAATAAAACCTAAAGATAAGAGGTCCAAAAGACATATATATATTCAAGGGAAGTTTTCCAACAACAGCTTGCTCCTTTTGGCAAAGGCCTCCCTCATGCTTTGGAGAGCCGCCATCTTAAGTTTCATCTTCCAGCACAACTTCTTGAAATCCGCTTCCTGCTTCTTCATCATGTCTGTGGAAGGACCTTCAACTGCTCCGGCCAACGACCTTTCAAAACCAGAGATACCTTCAACAAACCAAGGAACGTTGAATTCAAAGCCCACGCACATGTCAAGATGGAACTTCCATCTTGAGATTACATCCTCGGAAACTGTATGACCAGTCACGTTGCACATCTCATCAATCGAAGACAAGGCTTCCTCCACACGCTTCACCAACACATGTCGACTAGTGATATTCTTATTCGTGGCAATGTGACCGTAGCTTTCCCAAATCTTGGTGTATAATGTCGCATGTTTAGCTGGCACGCTAAATCCACCAATCAACATATGACTTGGGAAAGGGGCTAGATAAGGAGGATTGAAGGTGGCACCTGGAAATGAATCATAAATTGGTAGGAGATCCCTAACTACGATTTCACCTTCTGAAGTTCTCTCCTCCACCTGAGTCACGGCAGCGCCCACGGGACGATGAATCTCCATGTCCAAGTCGCTAGATGGCACAATTTTCGAAATGGGAAGTACGACTACGTCTTTACTCTGGTGGTCTTCCACTTCAAGATCATCCCCAGGAACGGTTTCCTCCTAAAAATCAAAATTTAGTTTTACTGCAAAGAAAACATGGAGGGGACTCACCGATTCAGTTTCATACTGACTAGATTAAGATTCAACACCGATATCGGAAGAATTTCTATAGCCATTGCTAGACCATGAACTCTCATCCTTTTAGAGTTCCGCGTCATCATGGGTAGGCTCTGCAATGCCGCTCTCTGTCTCGAAAAATGATGTTTTCTGACTGCTCGCAAGTTTGGAAAAGGCATTCGTACTACTAAGATCCTGGAAAGAATATAAGGGCGCATTCTCCGAAAAGGAACAAGGAAATAAATGATCCAGGCCAAGGTCAAGAGGAGAGCCATACGTACCCACATATTGGATGAACTAAAAGTCGGCAGAACCGTGGAGTCTGACTGAAAGCCGCCCGCATGATCTTTAGATCTTCGTTCCTTCACCTGGGGACTATCTGCATTTGGACTAACTAATTTTTTCTTGGGGTCCCTCAGCAGTGGATGTTACGCTAAAACCGCAGGAGAAGGCTTATCCTGACGATTCTATACCACATCATTCACGAATGCATGAATAGAAAGAAACTCATCCTGCCAAAATATGTTGTATTTATAGGTCGTTGATGGATTTTGTTCCGCGAGGAAAGGAAGACTTTTACCCGACACATGAGAAATGGCGAGATCAACCGGCTGACGAACAACCGGGATTTCTTGATCAACCGGCTGACGAACAAGTGGGACCCCTTGGTCAAAACCCAAATGTCGAGCAGCCCTATCAACATTGAAAGAGATCGCTTTGCAAGTGCCTCTAAAAAAAGATGGCACGTGCCCAGGCGTGAAACTACGCATGAACACCATCTCTCCAACTCTCAGGCCCTCCTCATCAGAAGACAAAGACATATTCGAAGCAGGAGCAAAGGTACTAATCTGAGTTATGGATGCATGCACCGGAGCCCATGGATGAAAATTAATCGCATTCGAGTTGTCAAGAAACTTAATGAGTTTCAGACCAGTTTTTCGGCGCATGTTCGACCAACGCGGTATTCTGGAGCCACCCCAAGACTAAAGAAGTATAGCCAACGATTTCGGGGAATACTTTTCGAAATGATCCCACAACCATGCATGGAGAAAGGAGGCATGAACACACGAATCCACTTTCATATGACCGTTCGAGGCACGTATATCCGAAACCAGCTGATCCAAGTGTTCATACAGAGAACCAAGAAACACACCACCGAGGGGGAGAGCAACGCCCATTGATAATTTTATGGCAAATGTGATAAGTTCTTGTCTTATCTCTTTCTTGTCCTAGCCGTCGTCAAAAATATCCCTGGATAGCCAAAGAGACAAGAACGCCGCGCCATGAAGTACGATATTCTTCTAGTTCAACTCCAACTCGTCAGGAAACCATTGAGACACCTACCAGTCATAAAAGCACTTCGTCTCATTTTCCTTCCGAATGAATCCATTTGACTTCGTAACCAGGGTGGCACTAATTTCTTCTTCATCTGCAGACAACCTAACGTTGAGGTTTCTAATTACAAGAAGATTTAGCAACACAACCATTCTCTCCAAAGAAATGGTCATTTCTCCCCACCCCCATACAGCCGTATGGGTGTCTAGACACCATATGGAAACAAAAGAAACCAACCATGGAATGTTTTCCTAATCTGAAGTACCGCGGAAGCCGCAACAGCGTCGACAATTTGCGCCATGGTCAAATTGGTCTTTACAGGTTCATGGTCCATCATAAATCGTGTCCATTTCTCAAAGGAACGCAACGGACTTGCAGGTATTTTAAATTCGATAGAAGAGGCACGATGTTATTTTCTATGAAGGCAAAACCTTATTAAACCTCATGGCCGAACCGATCGATCCTCTCATTCGCTTTCCGATCCGGGAAGAAGGATCAGATCGTATTGGGGATGGTTTATCCTAATCATGGCTGATGCCGTGAAGAACTCGTCATCTATGTTTGGCTTGGAATTACCCCCATCCCTCGGTACCAAAAAAACTGTTGACATCTTAACCAAAATTCTCTTACACTATTTTCACCGCTGCGATAACTACAATGGAACAAGAAGACCATGAATTATTGCATAAAGAGTGTAGAAATTATTCTATTGGACCCAAGAGAGACGCATCGGGCACAAAATAATTGGTTTGAAAGTCCTTTCGTGCATATGAGAAAAGTAGGGACTGGAAGGCTCTACAACACCGCTACATGCAGCCGGAAACTCGCGCTCAGCCAGATAGAAGCGCCCAAAAAAAAAAAAGAGGGGGACCATGCACACGGCTACACCAAGACAAGGAGTAAACCCTAAAATACTAGGTTTTCATGGAAAGGGGATAACAATTACTATCGTGTTCTTACTTTTCACAGCGAGTTGAGGCGGTCAACATTACTACGGTATTCATCCCTAAGTAGTACTACTAGCTTGTGCAATACATACCAACGGCTGGGATTTACACCGATATTTTATGCAAGTTCATGGAAAGGTACACCTACGTAAGACCATATATTTCTTTATTGTAATTTATTTATTTTTGACGAAAAGGGAAAATTAGATTTAAAAAATGAAAACTCACAAAGCAATGAGCTTCAAAGATTGAGCTAACAAGGCTAGCTCATACCAATTACAACATCCCAATTATAAATGAGAGTTGACAGAGAATGACACTCAAATAATTTATTGTGCAAAGACCAATTGAAAGCGTACACTTAACAACGCTAATATGTTGATTTGTTTGCCTATACCTGTTTGAGTACAAAAGATTGTTCATTTCGCTCCAAATTGTCCACCAGATGGCAAAGGGTAATAAACCACAAAGTTTTCATCACTGTAAAATTGCATACAAGATTTTGTCAGGTCGATTACCTAATACATGTGTTTATACCGTGTATAAAATACACGGGAAGCCCGCTATTCAAAGACAGTTGGTCCGTGAAGGAAGGTTCCAAAAGTTTCCAGGAGTCTTGTTGCCCAAGTTTCTTGCATATTAAATTTACACCATAATTAGGGTTACATAAACAATATAAATACATGTATCCTAAACCCTAATGGGATATGGAATTATAGGTTAGCTAACCCGGAGAAAACCCATGTATCATCATAATAAATAAAGTATATCTCCGTTCCTCCGTGGATGTAGGAAACACTTGCCTAACCACGTTAAATCCGTTGTCTCTTTTATTTTCCCTCAATTCGTTTAACCCTTATTTTACCCTAATTTCACACCAAATCATCAATTTCATCGTGTTTAGTGCCTAGAATTAATCTTGGGTACAAACATTGGCGCCGACTAAGGGGATTTCGAGTAAAACAATTGTGTTTTATCATTGAGAGAAGTCCCGAAGAATTCATGCACGGATTTCCATGCAAAAATCAGCGAAGAAGAAAAGAAAAACAAAAGTTAGGGTTCATCAGAAAACTGTTCCGAAATAGTTATGGATGTTGTTGCAAACTCAAGCAGAAAGTGTTACAAATCAATCACAAATATTATTGTTCCGGAAACAGTTACAAAAGATCATATCTTGTACATCCACAAAGGTCCAGCCTCCTGTACAGCTCCAGTTTTAGCGAATCATATCCGTCAGATGTAGAAGATAAAATCCGTACGATCTGTCCAGCCTATGGTCCAGCTTCCGGTTCAACAACTGGTTCGGTTCAGATCCCATCCGGTTCAGAAGGTCTGGTTCAGATTATGTCCAATCAGATTCGGAACGTTCGGGTCCAACCAGTCACCTGTCACCTCAACATTTTGTGAACAGTCAGCAGCGACACGTCATCCGAATGGTCCAGTCAGTAATGCCATGCTAGCATTAACCGCCACATCATCGACACATTAGCTGCCATGTTAGCACCATGACACCTCCACGCCATCAACCTCCATCCAGTCAACAACGCCACGTTAGCATCTGGTGTTTCCACATCATCATAATCATACGAGTACTCAGTGACATGTCAGCAATTTTGTACAGTCATCAGTGCCATGTATGCAAAAAAAAATGCGCACTTCGTTCAAGCCTTGTTTCGTCAATAACTTCTTCGTTTTAAGTCCGAATTGAGTGATTTTTTGCTCGTTGGAATCCTCTTTCAATTCCCTACAACATGGAAGAAAAAATCAGTGTTAGAGAAACCTTTTTATGAACTTTGGACAGCAACATGATCGAGTTCAACATAATTGAGTTCGAGGTTCATGGATAGCTACATGATCAAGATCAAGTTGGAGATGAGTATTGCTTATACCCTTCAATATTTAGCCTTGCATCACATCTCAAGAATATAAAGCCTCACCTTGCACGTGAGCACATAAGTCTTGATCTTATCACAAGCATAAAATCTCGTCTCGCACGCGAGTATGAAAGACTTGCACCTTGGAAAGCATAAAGTCTCGTCTAAACCACGATCCCAATTCCCGATATTAGTCCAAAGACTCGTACTCAACACAAGTAACAACCAGTCTCCCCGAGCAGCAAGTGATAGCCTTGTTACGTTGCGAACAAAAAGACTTTCCCCAGCCGCAAGCACACACTACATTCTCCTTAACACTCGAATAGCTATCGAGCATCACAAGTCCACCACGTGGAAAAAAGTCTCGCCAAGAACGTGAGCAATTTTTTTTTGCAGGTAATTACAGTTGGGGGCGTCTCTGTAATGTCTCTACTCATGCTTGAGGGCGAGTTTCATCATCAACGATCGACCCAAAAGGATAAAGGAATTTCTTAACCCCCAACAAGTTGTAGGTTAAGAGGGGGCGATGTTTGTACCGTGTATAAAATACACGGGAATCCCGCTAGTCAAAGCCCGTTGGTCCGTGAAGGGAAGTTCCAGAAGTTTCCAGGAGTCTTGTTGCCCAAGTTGCTTGCATATTAAGTTTATATCATAATTAAGGTTACATAAACAATATAAATACATGTATCCTAAACCCTAATGGGATATGGAATTCTAGGTTAGCTAACCCGGAGAAAACCCATGTATCATCATAATCAGTAAAGTATATCTTCGTTCCTCCGTGGATGTAGGCAACACTTGCCGAACCACGTTAAATCCGTTGTCTCTTTTTTTTTACCTCAATTCGTTTAACCCTAATTTCACACCCAAGATTGTTTGTACCCAAGATTAATTCGAGGCACTAAACACGATGAAATTGATGATTTGGTGTGAAATTAAGGTAAAACTAGGGTTAAAAGAATTGAGGGAAAATAAAGAGACAATGGATTTAACGTGGTTCGGCAAGTGTTTCCTACATCCACGGAGGAACGGAGATATGATTTATTGATTATGATGATACAAAGGATTTTCTCCAGGTTAGCTAAACTAAAATTCCATATCCCATTAGGGTTTAGGATACATGTATTTATAGTGTTTATGTAACCCTAATTATGAGGTTAACTTAATATGCAAGCGACTTGGGAAAAAAGACTCCTGGAAACTTCTAGAACCTTCCTTCACGGACCAACGGGCTTTGACTAGCGGGCTTCCCGTGTATTTTATACACGGTACAAACATCGCCCCCTCTTAACCTCCAACTTGTTGGGGCTTAAGAAATTCCTTTATCCTTTTGGGTCGATCATTGATGATGAAACTCGCCCCCAAGCATGATTAGAGACATTACAAAGACTCCCCCAACTGTAATTACCTGCCAAAAAAAATTGCTCACGTGCTAGGCGAGACTTTTTGCCACGTGGTGGACTTGTGATGCTCGATAGCTAGTCAAGTCTTGAGGAGAATGTAGTGTGTGCTTGCGGCTGGGGCAAGTATTTTTTTCTCGCAACGTAACAAGGCAAGCGATTGCTGCTCGGGGAGACTGTCTGTTTCTTGTGTTGAATACGAGTCTTTGGACCAATACCGGGCATTGGGCTCGTTGTTTAGATGATACTTTATGCTTTCCAAGGTGCAAGTCTTTCATACTCGCGTGCGAGACGAGATTTTATGCTTGCGATAAGAGAAAGACTTATGTGCTCACGTGCAAGGTGAGGCTTTAGATGCTTGCGATGTGATGCAAGGCTAAATATTTAAGGGTTTAAGCAATCCTCATCTCCAACTTGAGCTTGATCATGTCGTTATCCACGAACCTCGAACTCAATCATGTCGCTATCCACGAACCTCGAACTCGATCATGTTGCTGTCCAAAGTGCAAACAAAAGTTTCTATAAAACTGGATGTTTTGCTTCCATGTTGTAGGGAATTCAAAGATAATTCCAACGAGCCAAAAATCACTCAATTCGGACTTAAAACAAAGAAGTTATTGACGAAACAAGGCTTGAACGAAGCACGCGCATTTCTGTTGCATACGTGGCACTGATGACTGTGCAGAATTTCTGACATGTCACTGCTGGATGGGATGATTCCGATGATGTAACAACACCAGATGCTGATGTGGCATTGCTGACTAGATGACGATTGATAGCGTGGCATTGTCAAGGTGATGACGTGGCAACTGAGTTATTGATGATGTGGCAGTTAATGTATTGATGATATGGCAGTCGATGCTGATGTGGTATTGCTGACTGGACCATTTTAATGACGTGTCGATGCTGACTCTGCTGATATGTTGCTGATGTGGACTTGATTAGTCAGCATATGAGATGTACTGGATCGCTGGTGTCTGGAGGGTGGACAGATCGTACGGTTTGGATCTTTTGTATCTGACGGATCTGATTCGTTGAAACTGGAGCTGTACAGGAGGCTGGACCTTTGTGGATGTATAGGATATGAACGTTTGTAACTGTTTATGCAACAATAATATTTGTGACTGATTTGTAACACTTTCTGTTTCTGTTTGCAACAACTTATGTAACTGTTTCGCAACAGATTTATGATTAACCCTAACTTTTGTTTTTCTTTTATTCTTCGTTGATGTTTGCATGGAAATCAGTGAACGAATTCTTCCAAACTTTTATCTACAGTAAAACACGAAAATCTTTTCACGAATCCCCTTAGTCGGCGCCAATGTTTGTACCCAAGATTTCTCCTAGGCACTAAACACGATGAAATTGATGATTTGGTGTGAAATTAAGGTAAAATTAGGGTTAAACGAATTGAGAGAAAATAAAAAGACAATGGATTTAACGTGGTTCGGCAAGTGTTGCCTACATCCACGGAGGAACGGAGATATGCTTTATTGATTATGATGATACAAAGAATTTTCTCCAGGTTAGCTAACCTAAAATTCCATATCCCATTAGGGTTTAGGATACTTGTATTTATAGTGTTTATGTAGCCCTAATTATGAGATTAACTTAATATGCAAGAAACTTGGGCAACAAGACTCCTGGAAACTTCTGGAACCTTCCTTCATGGACCAAAGGTCTTTGACTAGCGGGTTTCCAGTGTATTTTATACACGGTACAAACAACATGATGGGCATGGGTATTGCCTGGCTTAATGAAGAATTTGCGGCATCACAAGAAGTTTACAAGTGCAGGTAATTATATATGGAGATTAATCTCTGCGGAGATCGTTAATACCATTTGGAGAGAGCGTAATTGCAGACGTTTTGAAGATAACTACTTATACACAAATGATGACATGATTTAGGAAGTTAAATCTTTTGTCTTGTCATGGGAAGCAGCAGCAGGTCACCGTGTTCACTTGAACATTTCAAGTTCGTTTCTTTCTACACGGGACTCCATCTTTATATAATTGCTTGTTTCTTTGTTTATTTCCTTTTACTTTCTTTCGGCTCTTTCCGGTAGAAACGACGTACAATCTTATTCTTCTAAATACATATTTAATATTTTCTTTGGATAGAAGAAAAAAAAAAAAACTATATATAATCATTTGTTATTAGTCATCAAAGTTTAATGCTTCATGCTCTATAAATGAAAAACATATTTTTCATTTTGTATCAGTTGATAAAGTTTATCACTTCATTTCTATTTTCACTACTCATAAATAATAGGTATTAAATGGGGTGCTAGCTCAAACTCTTGCATTAAGAAATGAGCATGTTCAATTATGTATATTAACAGTTATATTTTGAGATATTAAAGAAAACTAAACTAGAGCGATCACCGATAATTCAATAAGTAGCCTGGTTACAGGACTGTTATCATCACTGATAAACAAGTTTCAGTAATATATGCCGAATTAATTTTAAAATTGTATATAGGACGATTTTTGTTAATATCTTCACTGAATCACTGTTTTTAGGAACCGTCAATCCATTCATTTCACTTCTGGTTTCATTTACTTACCCATACCATGTTGCCAAAATTTATTAAAAACAATAAAAAAAATCAAAAATACTGTTCATACCCTATTGATAAAGTAGTTCAACTAACAAAACTTCTAAACTACGTTATCACCAAACTCTTCCTTCCCCGGTCTATTAAAGATCAACAGTGACCCTTTATCAATTTTGGAAATTTTTGTAGTAGAATATGGATTTCCCTTGGCATTTCCGATAGATACCACGGAGCCTTGGTAGATTGTTGTAATAATTGTGTCATCACCTGTGAGTCTACCTCGAACCGACTTTTTTCCAGTGGTTTTGAGTAGCCAATTTTGTTGCTTGAAGGAGTCCCCATGTTTCTGTAGTGATTGCTGTTGTAATTCCTAGCGGTCCTGCCATTGCACGAACATCTCTTAGATATCAAACCTGCTTTTTCCGGTCCTGGTTGTCCTGTGATGACTCCATATGAGTTTCTTGCTAACCATAGATGATACATGGTAAAACTGAATAGCACTTTGGTTTTTCCAGGGAATTTCATGTTAAGGAGTTCATGGATATTTTCCGGTGGATGTCTGATTGGATTCGGGATTTCTGCCAGGTGTGAGAAAATGAGTTGCCAAACCCGTATTGATTTAAAGCATTCAAAGAAAATATGAGTGGTTGTTTATGAATGGTTGGTACAGTTTGGGAAAATGGATGTGTTACCGATGTTCAGTCGATGTAGAAGATGAAATGTCGTGAGGAGAGTTCGACCCTAGCCAACTGAGCTAGCCCCAGTTGGTTACTAGATAATTGTAGCCAAGATGAATGTTCACCTTGGTGTTTACTAGATGACTGATCTGGATGAGTTGTGGTTGGTGAGGAATCCAGTTGGATGATATGAGAATTGATTGGGCGTTGCCAAATTGTGAGCTACAATGTTCCTGCAAAAACAAGCAATGTTAGCTAAATTTTTCCGCAATTGGTTGGCTGATGATTGAGGCTTTAGGAAGGGTGTATGATGTGGTGGATTTGGTCATAGGAAGGTGGATGTTGATGATGTGGTGGGTTATTTGGGCGGAGAAGGTGTTGAAGATGAGATCATGATTTCATGTACATTCCAATGAGAATGTATACTGCTCCATGGCTTGTGTGCTGGAGACCATCAACCCTACATTTACAGAGTCAGCCCACAATATATTAGAACAGACATGTTGAGATTTATAATATCAAAATCAAGAGAATATGAAACAGTAACATGAAAAGAGAGTGGACCTGTTGGTAGTAATTGGAATGAGATGGTGTTGGAAGAGATGCATTGCGGCAAAACAGGTCTACTTCTTCCACTGATCCACGTATTCCATCAAATTAACTAATTTCCGAGAATCACTTGGATCTCCTTGAATGCCGTCGAATTCTTTTTGAATAAAATCAACTTTCAACTCTTCAAGAGAGATAAAGGATTCTTCGAGATAGTTGGTTATTAACTCCTTCAATTCGTCGCACTTGAAGATAGTTAATTTCCGGAAAGAAGTGAATGAGCATATATCTGGGAGTACCCATAAATTGGGACAATCAATCAACTGTAATGACAAGAGAGAGTTGCTGATATTTCCGGAGTTGGAGTCTAAGTTCATTTTAGATAGATAGAATACTAAAGCTTCGAGATCATCATACCCATTATCATCATCACCATTCTTGTCGCTGTTGTTGTAGACCTCAAATATATAATCATCTCCAACAAACCCTAGAAACTCGTAGCATTCATGAATAACTAGTTCTTGAAGATTTGGAGTATTGTTTTGGGATAGTAAGCTCAGTGGAATATATATCAACTGAGGAGATTCTCTTATTTCAATAAAAGTGACGGAGGTAAGTCCTCCCGTAGCTAAAATTGCAGCGACTGCCTCGCTGTTATTATCCGTTAAATACAATTTCTTAAGAAAAGGAAATGAATTAGGTATGCTTCTCAGATTTGGACAGTTGAAGATTTCTAGCTTCTCAAGGGAAGGAAATGTTGGAAGTTGAGGAACAACCCATTCTTTAAGATTTTCCATATCACGAATGTTGAAATGAATTAGCGAAGGGAATAGTGATATTGTAGTTGCATTTTCGGAGCTGCTGATTTCTTCTTGCTGGTAATAAAACTCTTCACCCAAACACTCGACATAGTACGCCATACAAATTTCAAGAACCTCAAGACATGGGAGCATACCTAGCGATAGTAGACTGTCACTTCCACTGTAACCCGAAAGATTTAGTTTCACCAAATTCGGAAGGGAATTAGAAGAACTCATCCATTTCGGAAACCTTTTCCCCTTGAATCCATATATTTCCAACTCTCTCAAATTAGGGTGAGGCTCGAGACCCTCCAACACCGCCGCCTCATCCAAACCCATATGATACGACTCGAAAAAGGTACCCCATTTTAGACACAAATGACGGAGGTTTATCTTTTCTTTTAACTTGGCTCTCTCCGCATCAATACCATTTCCTAGGTCAACAATTTTTAACACTTGCAGATTATTCAGGTTGGCTAATTCTTCAATCCCACTAACACTAACACTGCTATAAGAGATGGTTTTCTCTCCATTCCTCCTCACCATATAAGATTCTAAGGTTTCAAGGCAAGTTAAAGTTTCTGTATCAATGGGCATTTCACCTCGCTCTCTATCATGTATAAGAACTCTCAGTTTTGGCCAATGTTTTATTTCTTTGGGAAGCTTACAATCTCCGAATACCATTACCTCCAAATTGCAAAGGTTTCTAATGCATGATTCAGGCAATACTTCAATGTCAGTACCTGTCAAATCTAGGCACTTTAATCGAGTCAGTGATCCAAGGTCTCTAGGTAATATATTTAGCTTTTCACACCATTCAATGTTTAACCCTACTAGATTTTTCAAAGACCCTATATTTAGAGGTAAAGTTACTAAATGCTTGCAGCTATATAGATCTAATGTCTGCAAATCTGTAAGCTTAATGATAGAATCTGTCAGCACTTGAACATCCGAATGCCGGATATTAAGGTGCCTTAAGATTTTTAAAGACCCAATTCCTTTGAGGATTGTTTCTACATTCTTGCATCCACGAAGGACTAATGTCTGCAAATTGTTAAGTTGATGGATTGACACATCATGTCCTTCATCAAAATCACAATAAGTCAGGTCAAGGTACCTCAAATGCTTAAGCTTAAGTATCTGAGATGGAATATCTAAAGCATAGCAACGAAGCAAACAAACTACCCGCAGAGTTTCGGAATAACGCAAATGTTCTCCCAAACGATCATTTCTAATGGAAACAATGGACCTCACTCTTTTTGATTTTTCCAAAACTTTTGAAAATGTTTCCGATGTTTGTGAATCTAAATCTAACTGCAAACGGCGAAATTCAGAAATAGATTCTATGTCATTTGAATTCACAATTTTGATATCATGAACACCATTGACACTCAGTGCAAGATCATGTACTAAATCAGGCATCTTGCATGTTTCGACGTCACCTAACTTATCCTTTTTAACAATTTGAAAAAATGAATCAGCCAATAAACTGTGGAAATAATGATTACCAACATCTTGTTGTGATAATTGATTTCCGTCCTGAGATGGATGGAGGAACCCTTCAGCCATCCATAATTGAATCAAAGTTATTTTATCAATCTCAACATCCTTCGGGAATAAAGAGCAATAGGAAAAACAAAGTTTCAAATGTGAGGGTAATTTATCATAGCTAAGTTTCAATATAGTAGATGTTATTTTAGTTCTCGCATCTATCGTCTTTAAAGTATCATGCTCTAGGATTGACAGCCAACTAGTCTCGGTTAGGATGGACAGCCTATCATTAATATCTTTTATTAGAGGTTCCATCTTCAAACGAAATGCAAATGAGTTGGATGATGAAGAAATATCTTGTACCTTCCTTCCTTCGACATCCATTTCAGTTTGATGCATGGATTCATAAGTAAACTCGTCCAGAACATCATCAGCATCATACACAACATCCTTGAACCTTCTTAACCAAAGTCTAACAACCTCAGATTCCCCTTGCCGCTTCTCAGCTTCGGTTGCTACGGCTGCTAACGTCTCCAAACTATTTTTAAGTTTTTCCAGCTCATTTTTCACACCCCAAGCCTTACCAATCTGTTGAGTAACAACATAACCCAAATTCTCCAATAAACCGGTTGTACCGTCAATGAGTAGACCTTCCATGAGAATAATGAAGAACGGTAATTAGGCAAAGAAGAAAAATAACAAAGTTGATGGATGAACAAATTCAGTATAATCTGGAAAATTGAAGTTAAAATAAGTGGAATGTATAGAATCTCGGATTTGTTTTTGAGTTTAGTGTCCGATATTACAGCTATCGTGGTTATCTATTTATAGATGCTGGCAATTAAATACTCCCTAACATGCATTTTAACCAAATAATTTAAGATTAATTTAGCAACACCTAACAAAATAAAAAAGTCGTCGATGAAATGAATGCAGATTCGTTTACTTAAAAATAAGTAGGTGTAAGCATTTGGTCTATTGATCTTATCTAATGTACTGACAAAGTCTAAGTACAGCTGTGGAGATGAGTTTAGAAGACTGAACTTTATACCACTTGGTGTTAGAATTAGAAGATAAACATGAAATTCAATCAAACTTTTGATTCTTGACTTTGGTAGCTTATGGTGGATCTCAAAGGCCAAATGATTTGATTTTTCAGGGCTACCAATGGCTGCATTGCCATATGTCTTACAGTTGACTAGCTACTCAATCAACTTAATATATACATATGACGACGAGCACACTCAAGTACAGCGCGTCATTTATTTCCAAATATATTGTTAGAAAAAACGTTTGTAAAAAATTTAATTAAAAATGCATGAACCATGTTTTGATCCCAAGACCTTATGCTCCCTAGATGTTTTTTCATGTGAATGAATAAAACATTAGTCCCATATAGACTAAAACATTTAGAGTTTTAGACTTAAATAGCATTGGTTTAGCCTTAAGGGTATGGCTCTTTGGGTCTTTAGACCTTTGTGTATGGGGAAAGCCCTAAACTATGGCAAGGTTGCCTAAACCTTATTGCATTTCTTATTGCCTTTCCCGTTCGCGCGGTGCTTCGCACAGAAGCACGCTCGCTGGGCGTGGGCGTGGGCGTGGGTGTCCTTTCTTTAGCTACCAACCTAGCAGGATTGGCCCCTTGTGCGAATTCAAGATAGCAGAAAAACTCAACTTTTCATTCCATAACAGGGAGGTGCACCCATGCGCGAGCATCGAGCAGCATGACCCATAACATACTGGGGGCGAGTTATATATCACCTCAACCATCTGGAGGCAAGATATATGACACTCCAACACATTCATTACACTCCTGGGGGCGAGTTGCATAACACTCCAAGCAAGCGCGCTTGGGGGCGAGACATGCAACACTCCAGAAAAATACAAATTCGGAGAGGAACCCGAACTTCTTAACCCATAACAGGTTATGGATTAAGAGGGGGCGATGTTTGTATCCCAAATATTCTACACAAATAAATGGGCTAACCTAGGCCTACAAAGCTCCTACTGTTAGCAAAGGAGGGATTATTGGGCCTAAGGTACTTCCCTTAGTTGCCGAAGTATGGCTAACTATGCCTAACAAACACTCCATGTGCAGGCCCATGTGCAACAAATTAAACTAGGCCTCACTAGAAAACACTCAACTCACAAGCCCATGAGCAAAAACTCTGAGTTGGGCTAAAGAAGTTCCACGTAAGCGCTCAGCTCCCACCCAATCGGGATATGGCACATCAAATCGGAGTCGCGTCAGCGAAAAGCAAGAGACGTCAGCAGAAATGATGATGCGGCAATGGTAGTGACTGTCATGTGTCACGTCAGCAGAATATAGTCCACGTCAGTAGAAATAGTGACGTGGTAGGTGCCACATCAGCAAACCTATGACATGTCAGCAGCTGTAATGACGTGTCGTGTGCCACATCAGCTAGGAAGGACAGTCATTATATTCCGTTAACAAACAGCACTGCACTCACAGCAAACCCAGCCTTGTTACTTCAAAAAAAACAAATTCATGAAGTACAACCATTGCCTGAACAAATCATGTCAAACAAGGGTTCTTGTTGAGTCGTAGAAAATGATTGCTGAACTGTATAAGTGTCTTGTAGGTGTGGACCGTGTGGTGTTCACGCAGTTGTGCCAAAATGCATCGCGTCATGTCATATTGATTTAACCGGAGCAAAATTCAGTACTCCAGCCACATTGTATAACAAACTTGCAATTCGAGCATAATTAGCTAGGGTCTTTATAGTCATCTTGTTGTGCCAATACCTGAAAATGTCATCATCCTCATCTTGTGCTGTTCTTCATCATCGCCTTGGCCTTATACGTGCATTACCAAAGTTGTCTTCATCAGTATTTCAACTCATTGGCCCTCCTGAAATTCATGAAACCCTTTTGTTACACCACCACCACCACCACGAAAACCACCTCCAACAACAACTCCATCAAGTAGCCCATGTTATCCAACAACGGTATCTCGGTTCATAGATCTGATGGTAAAAAACTTCAACAAACAGCTTAAACCAAGTACTTCCTCAAAAGGATATACAGAGAATGGCTCACTCACTTACTTATCGAGTGGAAACCCATTGCTCGACTTCTTTTTCCATGTTGTTCCTGACACACCATCGGAGAGTGTGATCAAAAGGCTAGAATTGGCTTGGGATTATGATTCACTAAAAGCTTTGAAGTTGATATGCAACTTGAGAGGTGTTAGAGGGACTAGAAAATCAAATAAATGCATCCGCATTATGTCTTTATAAGCATCACCCTAAGACCTTAGCGGCTAATGTCAAGTTATTAATTTGCTGAATGTGATTACTTCAAAGACTTACCAGAGATTCTTCACAGAATAACCGAACATGGTCAGGAAGAGGAGAAGAAGAGGATTTGGGTGACGAAGCAAAAGAGATGAGTCATGAACCATGGAAAGGAAAACTTATCACATTTAGCTGAAAATCCTCAACTGCACAAGATTGGAGATGACACTTTGAGATCAAAGGCGGAATTCATTAAACGAATGGAATGGGGTTGCGCAACTAATTTCCAGAAGGTGTTTGACCAAATATTGCAAGTAGCAGTTGAAGGCAACTTGAAGGAAGATCAGATGATAAAGAGGCTTTTTGTGTTCAGCGATATGGAATTCAACGTGGCTAATACATCAAAAGATCACGATCCTGAATTTTCCAGGTATCATACCCCTTGGAGTCGTTTGTCTCAGCAGAGCATTGATGCAGCTAAGTAATAGGAAACGGATTATCAGGTAATATAGAATAAGTTTCGAGAAAATGGATACATGAATGTGCCTGAGATTGTGTTTTGGAACCTGCGAGAGTCCCAAATAACTCCAGTTTTGAGTCAACCACAAGGTGTGGCGACGGTTAGTGGATTTTCGAAGAATATGGTGAAAGTGTTTCTGGAGGATTCTGATTTTTGCAGATTTACACATTTAAATGTCATGGAAAAGGCAATTTCTGGAGAGTATAATAAACTTGTCGTAGTTGATTAATTATGTTAGAAAAAACAATGTTTTGTTTTAATCAAAAAATGCATGGACCATGTTTTGATCCCAAGACCTATTGCTCCCTAGATGTTTTTTCATGTGAATGAATAAAACATTAGTCCCATATAGACTAAAACACTAAGAGTTTTAGACTTAAATAGCATTGGTTTAGCCTTAAGGGTATGGCCCTTTGGGTCTTTAGACCTTTGTGTATGGGGAAAGCCCTAAACTATGGCAAGGTTGCCTAAACCTTATTGCATTTCTTATTGCCTTTCCCGTTCGCGCGGTGCTTGCTTGTAAGCACGCACGCTCGCTCGGCTTCGCGTGGGCGTGGTATCCGACCCATCCTTTCTTTTACCGAAATTTACCACACGCTTCTCCCACACATGTAAAGAATTTTATTCTTTGCCTTCTCGGTTTTGGATATCCGCCACCTCGAGAAGCATCTTCTTTCACGCGTGTCACACGGTATTCTTGACTTTGTACACATTGTTTTCCTCGAGAAGAATCTCGAAAATTTTGAATGCGTGTGCACATTGTTCTTTTAACGCGATTTTTTACCTTACTTTTGCAACGTTCGAGATGCGTGAATCACGGATACCGTCGTTCTTTGATTCTCTTCCAACGTTCGAACATTTTCTTGCTATAAATACGAGTTGTAAACTTCATTTGTAAACCATACCTTTCAGAACTCTTCTCTTCGAAATTCTTATTCTTTTCTTATGCTTTCGAAACAATTTCTTTTTAAGTTTACGTAAACAAAAAATCGAGTTCTTATCTTAAACAAGTTGTAGTTTACGAAACATAATTTTGTATAACTACTTCTTTGTTTACGTAAATTAGTTTACGTAAACTTTGTTTAACAGAAATTAGTTTACAGAAACATCATAGTTTAGAAACATAAATTAGTTTTTATATTTATCTAAACTGTTTGTAGTTTCGATTTGTGTTTTGTTTTATCATTTGTCTTTGCCAAGTTCTAAGGGTTCTCTGTGTATGCTACACATAGAGGAGAACTAATGATGAGTTGTATCCTCGGAGGTAATTTGTTAATTGCTATAGCATCTCAGAGGAGTAGCAGCAATATTACCTTTAGCTCAATAGTATCTCATACGTGCCTCTACTAAGTTTATTGAGTTATTTGTTACTACTATCAGTGTAATCTAAGTATTATTTCCCATTTGCATTCGATTATTGTAATTAATTCCAACAATCTAAAGGTAATATCGTGCCTTATTGTAATAGTGTAATATTCGTTGTTGTAAGAACATGGGAAAGAATAATGTAGAAAAACCACCAAAGTTCAGTGGTAAGGACTTTAAGAGATGGCAGTCTAAAATGCTATTCTTCCTAAACGACCAAAGGTTAGATGGATATGCTTTAGAAAAACCCTCGAGAAAACTTCATCACCGTGGTAATGAAGATAAATTGGACAGGTGGAATAGGAAGAATTATTTGTGCAAGAATCATATTCTTAACTGTCTTGATGACTCCTTGTATGACTTCTATAATGCAAAAGAAGATTTTAATGCTTTTGATTTATGGGAAGCTCTAGAAGAAAAATATCATGCTAAAGCTGCTGGAAGTAAGAAATTCTTGATGGCTAAGTTCTTAGAATACAACATGACTGACGAAAAGCCTGTGGTAGAACAGTTCGTCGAACTTCAACTCCTCATCAGCGAGATTCTTGCTGAAGGCATGACTTTTGATGAAGCTCTACAAGTATCGTTTGTGATTCAAAAGCTTCCACCCTCATGGAGCGAATACAAGAGGAGGTCTGCGACACAAGACTCGTGAAATCACCATGGTGGAGCTTGGCAAAAAGATCCAGTTGAGGAGCTTATGTGCAGCAAGGACAAGAGCATGATGCTGAGCAAAAACATGTCCAACAAAGCTCATGTTTTGGACGATAAAGTCGCTTCAAAGAAAACTCTGGAGAATCCAGCAAAATGGGTAATAGACGTAACAGACGTCGAAAACCCAGAGGTAACAATTTTAAGCCTAGAGGTGGTGTCACTAAGCACACCATCAAAGGCGACTGTTTTAATTGTGGTAAACCCGGACATATGGCTAAAGACTGTAAGGCCCCTAAAAGGATCAAATATGATCCAAAACAGAAAAATAAGGCAAACATAGTAGAGGACTCTGGATATTTCACTGGTATGGTGTCTGAAGTCGACCTTGTCTCTAGTATGACTAATGTGAGAGACTGGTGGCTTGATTCTGGAGCCACCAAGCATGTCTGTAAATTCAGAAATGCTTTCTCCTCCTATGCCATAGTAGGAGATGATGAGAAATTGTTCATGGGAAACTCTTCCACCGCGAAAGTGGTGGGGAAAGGCAAGGTCGAATGAAGCTAACTTCAGGAAAAACTCGCATTGAATGACGTATTTTACGTCCCAGGACATATGCAAACCTTATCTCGAAACCATCTTACTAGGAAAAGGTTTTAAGATTGTTTTTGAATCTAATCTGTTGTTATTTCTAAGCATGGTGAATTCGTAGGAAAAGGTTATGTTACCGATAACATGATTAAGCTTAGTGTATCGATTTGAAATTGAATGTTAATGCATCTTCTTCTGTTTATGTTTGTGACTCCTCACATGTTTGGCATGATAGACTTGGGCATGTTAATTTCAAATCGCTAGAAAGACTTGCTAATTTTGGTTGCATACCAAAAATAAACTTTGATAAAAAACAAAGATGTGAAATCTGTGTTGAATCTAAATATGCAAGAAAACCATTTAATAAAAGTGTTGAACGTAGAACAGTTCCTTTGGAATTAATACACTCGGATTTAGGAGACTTGAAATCAACACCAACAAGAGGTGGTAGAAAATGGTATATCACTTTCATAGATGATTACTCACGATATCACAGAGTTCATCTTCTTAGAAGTAAAGATGAGGACTTAGAGGCTTTCAAGTTTTATAAACTTGAAGTAGAAAACCAAAAGGAGTTAAGATTAAAACTCTTAGGTCTGACCGTGGCGGTGAGTATGTGATACCCATAGGAGAGTTTTGTAAAAATAATGGAATCATTCATGAAACCACTGCACCATATTCACTCGAATCGAATGGTGTAGCCGAAAGAAAAAATAGAACACTCATAGATATGGTAAATGCTATGTTAACAAGTTCATTGGTTATCTTCGAACTTGTGGGGGAAGCTATCCTCTCGGCATGCTATATTTTGAACCGAGTTCCATTTAAAAAATCAGATAAAACTCCCTACGAATTTTGGAATGGTAAACAACCTTCCTATGCATACTTTAAAGTGTGGGGGTGTTTGGCCAAGGTGGCCATTCCTCATCCCAAGAAAACTAAAATAGGTCCTAAAACAATTGACTGTGTTTTCATAGGATATCCTGAGCATACAAATGCTCACAAGTTTATGGTCATCAGTTCTGACCACAATAACATTGGTCTGAACACCATAATGGAATCAAGAGATGCCGTGTTTTATGAACACATATTTCCTTTAAGGTCCTGGACCTTGTAAAAGGGTCCATGATGATCTCCGGACGTTCCATCGACTAGTCAAACTCCAACTTTGGAGTATGAGACCGAACCAAGAAGAAGTAAGAGGGTTAGAACTGAAACAAGTTTTGGCCCCGATTTTTTGACTCTTACAGTAGAGTCCGAACCCCAAACCTATAAGGAAGCTATGACTTCTCCGTAAGCTCCTTTTCTGGGAAGAAGCTTCATTAAATGAATGGGAGTCCATTCAAAGAAATGAAACTTGGGAGCTTGTAGACTTGCCTCCTGGAAGTAAATCCATAGGTTGCAAATGGGTGTTCAAAAGGAAACTTAGAACAGATGGAACTATAGATAAATATAAAGCTAGGTTGGTAGCTAAAGGCTATAGACAACAGGAAGAAGTAGATTTCTTTGATACCTATTCACCAGTCTCTAGAATCACCTCGATTAGAATGTTGATTGCTATTGCTTCAATTTATGATTTGCATATACATCGATGGATGTTAAAACTGCTTTTCTATATGGTGAATTGAATGAAGAAATTTATATGGATCAACCTGAAGGCTTTATAGTAAAAGGTTATGAAAACAAAGTATGCAAGTTAAACAAATCTCTTTATGGTTTAAAACAAGCACCTAAACAATGGCATGAAAAATTTGATCATGTTATGATAACTAATGGTTTCAAGGTTAATGAATCTGATAAATGTGTTTACATTAAATCTGTGTATGATTTTCATGTTATTGTTTGCCTATATGTTGATGATATGCTCATATTAGGCAGCAACCTTGATATTATTAATAACATTAAAAGCATGCTTAGAGATAATTTTGACATGAAAGACTTAGGCCCTACTGATGTAATCTTAGGGATGAAAATCAGAAAGACGTCTGATGGATATAGTCTTAGTCAATCTCATTATCTTTGAAACCGTATTAAAGAGATTTAATTATGAAAATGCTAAATCTGCGTCTACTCCATTTGATCCCACTTGTAAATTGAAAAAGAACAAGGGTGAGGGTATTGATCAACTTGAGTATTCTCGCATTATTGGTAGTCTTATGTATCTTATGAACTGTACAAGACCCGATATTGCTTACTCAAAGTGAGTAGATTAGCAGGTATACTTGCAACCCGGCAAGGGATCACTGGAATGCTCTCTTCAGAGTTTTACGTTACACGAGAGGGACCTCAAACTATTGCTTAAGTTTTGGGAAGTATCTGCTGTCTTGGAAGGGTATTGTGATGCCAACTGGATATCGGACTCAGAAGAGTGCAAATCTACTAGTGGGTACATCTTCTTGCTTGGAGGTGCGTCTGTCTCATGGAAGTCTACCAAACAGACATGTATAGCTAAATCCACTATGGAGTCTGAGTTTATAGCCTTGGAAAAAGATGGAGAGGAAGCTGAATGGATGCGATGTTTCCGGGAGGAATTCCACTCGGCCCAAGCCTGTGTCTTCAATTGCCATCCATGTGATGGTGAAGCTGCTCTTGGTTGCGCAAAGAACAATGTATACAACGGGAAGTCTATACATATACGAAGAAGACATAAGACGGTGAAACAACTACTCTCTACTGGTATTATCTCGATAGACTTTGTAAAATCCAAAGATAATCTTGCGAGATCCTTTGACAAAAGGCTTAACAGAGAGAGAAAGTTAAATTTACATCGAGGGGGATGGGACTTAAGCTCATTGAATAAATCACCATGAAGGATACTCAACCTTGTGATTGGATTTCCAAGATCAAGGTTCAATGATACAACTAATTTATGGTGATATTGAGAAAGCACTATCTTTGTCCCTCCCTATGGTGTAATCGTGCGATAGTCTTTGCCTGCAGAAATTAAGGATGATCTTTTGCGATCTTAATGGGTACCATGGCTTTGATTAAAGCGGGGTGTGGCAGGACACTCTTTATGGACTCACCTTTGTGGATGTTGGAAGTGTGTCCGCTTCCTATGAGAATATGAGCTGATTCTCTAGAGACATTCATTAAGTCCGGGATTTTAGCCCACGGCCAAAATGGGCACAACCGCAAGAGCTTGGAAGCTGTTTTCATCGGTTGAGGCATCAAGTGTGGATGTTATTTCTGAATTGCATTCATTGTTGGCGGTTCAAGACATTGCGTTCACCGTTACAACAAGCAGTTCAAGCAACCTCTCACTAAGTTAAGGTTCAATCTTTGGGACACCTTAGCCTAATTTGTTGCCTTATGTTTTCTCGCGTTTAATCGACATGTTTTATCATTCATGTGGGGGATTGTTAGAAAAAACTGATGTTTTAAATCAAAAATGCATGGACCTTGTTTTGATCCCAAGACCTATTGCTCCCTAGATGTTTTTTCATGTGAATGAATAAAACATTAGTCCCATATAGACTAAAACACTAAGAGTTTTAGACTTAAATAGCATTGGTTTAGCCTTAAGGGTATGGCCCTTTGGGTCTTTAGACCTTTGTGTATGGGGAAAGCCCTAAACTATGGCAAGGTTGCCTAAACCTTATTGCATTTCTTATTTCCTTTCCCGTTCGCGCGGTGCTTCGCACAGAAGCACGCACGCTCGCTCGGCTCGGCGAGGGCGAGGGCGAGGGCGTGGGCGTGGGCGTGGGAGTGGGAGTGGGTGTGGGTGTATCCGACCCATCCTTTCTTTTTACTGAAATTTACCACACGCTTCTCCCACACATGTAAAGAATTTTATTCTTTGCCTTCTCGGTGTTGGATATCCGACAGCCTCGAGAAGCATCTTCTTTCACGCGTGTCACACGGTTTTCTTGACACCTGTACACACTGTTTTCCTCGAGAAGAATCTCGCAAATTTTGAATGCGTGTAACGTTCTTTTAACGCGATTTTTACCTTACTTTTGCAACGTTCGAGATGCGTGAATCACGGGACAGTCTGTCGTGCTTTGGATTCTCTTCCAACGTTCAACATTTTCTTGCTATAAATACGAGTTGTAAACTTCATTTGTAAACCATACCTTTCAGAACTCTTCTATTCGAAATTCTTATTCTTTTCTTATGCTTTGAAACAATTTCTTTTTAAGTTTACGTAAACAAAAAATCGAGTTCTTATCTTAAACAAGTTGTAGTTTACGAAACATAATTTTGTATAACTACTTCTTTGTTTCTGTAAATTAGTTTACTGAGTAAACTTTGTTTAACAGTAAATTAGTTTACGAAACATCATAGTTTACGTAAAACATAAATTAGTTTTTATATTTATCTGAAACTGGTTGTAGTTTCGATTTGTGTTTTGTTTTATCATTTGTGCTGCCAAGTTCTAAGGGTTCTCTCTGTGTATGCTACACATAGAGGAGAACTAACAGTAGTTGTATCCTGGAGGTAATTTGTTAATTGCTATAGCATCTCAGAGGAGTAGCAGGCAATATTACCTTTAGCTCAGCGTATCTCATACGTGCCTCTACTAAGTTTATTGAGTTATTTGTTACTACTATCAGTGTAATCTAAGTATTATTTCCCATTTGCATTCGATTATTGTAATTAATTCCAACATATATAACACTGGCAGTGCCTACTACTTGATCTTATCTAAGTTCCACAGTTTCAATTTGATCAAGGCAACCTCAGAAAATGATTCCACTCGATGTGCGTATACAAATAAGTATAGTGGGTAACAGCATATGTTCATTTTTTTTTCCTCCAAAGTTTCCGGACAAGATTTGAACGAAAAACTCATCTGACATAAGGGTGCAGCTTGAGACTGTTGACTGTTCTAATAATGTGAAACAGTAAAGATGTTAGAATATTACCTGAAAACAATTCTTTCTGATGGGCGTTAAGCCGTTAACTGAAATTGCCAACGGCCGGGCTCTCCATCCAATTACATATACGAAAATGATTTTTGAACAGCTTTAGTAGATAGCGTTCATGGACAGCTGCCTATGTGGCATCTAGGTGGAACCCGCATTCTCTCTTTTCCTCTCTCTCTTCTAAAGAAAATGCAGGAACTAAAACACAGATAGCCGCCTAAACCCATCTGCCATGATCGTCTCCTTTGGAGCTCAACAACTGCTCAGTTCCGCCTCATTAGTTCTGAGGAAAATACCATCAACATCCACAAAAATGATATTAGCAACAAGATCTTTTACTCAATTAGCAACCCTTCATCAACATCGGCATAAAAGATCAGCAACATTCCATTACCGGATCCGGTATCAGCAGACCAATGTTACTCCTCCCTCCTATTATGCTTGTCCTGTTTTTGTGAAATGTTTGATTTTAGTGATTATCTAGCAAGAATGATAGGAATAGTTGGAATAATAACACCTTTTGATGATTGTATTATGATATTTTATCAGCCTTGTAACCATTCCGATACTTTACAATATGATGGGAAATTTATGGAAAAAAAGAAGAACCCATATAACAAATCTCTATCTGTTATCTAAATTTATTGGATGATCTTGTCAATCAAAACATTGTTTTGTTGTTCTTCCTTTGTTTGTACTTGTTTTAGATATTTTGGGTACTGATGAGGCTGTGTAATTCATTCTTGATTGTGTGGAGATCAATTTTTTTTTGATCGGCGTTGAGATAAAAATACTGAGGTACAGTACAGTATACCGATGAACAAGTGCATTGTGAAGAACAACATCTTTCTCGCCTTTGTTGATCTCGATTAAGAATTTTGCAGAAGGAAAAAAAGGAAGATAGAAAGAATGAGAGAATTGGGAGATTTTCTTAGATTTGTTTCTGAATCAGATAGAGAAATTAATCATTTTTAACAAATCATAGAAGTCAACAAATTCAACGTTTTCATCTTTATTTGTTTTCTAGTCCATCTGGCTGCCACATGTGAAGTTAACCACTAAAGCTGTTCCCAAAGGCTGTCTCGGTTGCAAAAATAAAAAATAAATAACAGTTGACTATATTTTTTTCCGAAAAAAAAGGGTATATTGAAGGAAAAAAAAGGAATCCCCAAAAGCGCAACAGAGAAAATCAAAGGCCTATTACTGAGCAACTATGATGTCACATTGAAACATGATTTGGTTAACAGAGTAACCCTTAAGGGTAGCTAAGGTCAAATTGCTAGAGCAGAATGAGTTTTTCTAGACGAAATCATGAAAAATCTCCGTTCTTACTCATACCTCAATTTAATAAACAAATTAAGGAGAGAGTGAACTGAGAAGGATAATTAGCGAAATCTCCGTTTGGAAATTCGTCTTAACATATCAAGGGTTGATATAATGTACACCTGTAACACCTCAGTTATCAACCGTTCATACTGTAAAGGTTGGAATATATGTTTTTTGGTTATGTAGTCCCATAAACCACCCCAATGCCGTCGTATAAGTGCGGAGGGTGGGATCCGCCCTCAGAGAATTAGCAAGAGGTACATTAAAGGATGAGCTGGGTCCACCTGTTGAGTCTGAGCAGTCCTAGGGTTATTTAGGAAGGCGGTCCGTTTGGTCCCATTGACTGATTGGAGAATTGTTTGCCCCTCAGGGCCTCTGTTCTATTTTCTTTTTCCTTTGACCAATAAATTGCTTCTTTGGGTTTGGCTTAAAAGAAGAACCATCTTTTGGGCACCACCCAAAAACAGTGGGGGACTACCCATTGATATAGATGACCACCCTACATTATAAGGGGTGTCCCAGAAAATTGTGAAAGACTAAATTACCCTTACTCTAATTAAGCTTATAACTAATCCTAATCCAACCCACTAAACTAACCCACTACCCACTAATCTAACCCACTACCCACTAATCTAACCCACTAATTAAAACCTAAATAAAAAATAAAAATCAGTTTTATCTTTTCATCTTCTTCTTCTTTTCATCTTCTTCTTCTTCTTCTTCTTTTTCCTCCTCTTCTTCTTCCTCGTAGACATCGTCGTTAATCGTCGAAAAAAAAAATCATCGTCGATTAATCAATCTTTATAAGCAATGCGTACCAAGCAAACACCCAGACTTCGTGATTGAGTCCAGGACTCCCACATATAGTGAATCTCCCAAAACAATTGCTAAAGTTTAAAGAACTTGAAGCACCGTTTCGAGGAAAAATCAATCATCCAACCGCAAAAATTAAGTCCGATTCAAGTGAAATGCAAATACGCGGGTAATTTTCTTCATGCCCATTCCTTTTAATTCGTTATTTGTAGAAGAAATCGATTGAAAATCATGAAAACTCATTAAAAATGGTAGTTACAGGGGCGAGTTCGGTTAGGAGATTTTTGTAAAACCCTAAACATTGCTTACCGAACTTACCATAAATTAGAACAGTTCGGTTAAGTCAACACCTTCCTGGTCACCGAACTACATAGTTCAGTGAGATCGCAATAAACATGTACCTAACCGAACTCGTCTTTTACTTGGAAAGAAAGGGTTCGGTTAGGTGAATTTTTTTTATAGCCGAACTCTTCATATATTTCGTTCGGTTATTCTTTTTTGTAAAGTAACCGAACTACATAGTTCGTGATATCGCAAAAAACATTTTTGTAACCGAACTCAGTCTTTTACTTTGAAAGAATGAGTTCGGTTTGATAAAAAACTTATTTGGTAACCGAACTTTAATTTGGTAACTACATCTTTGTGTTTACTTCATTCTTTAGTTCAATTTGATTTGGTAACACAATATTCTCTTATGTTTAGTTAATAGTTTGGTTTTTGTTCATTAGGAACAAAGGAGAAAGATTGAGACAACAACTAGATGAGGATTTCAAAACTCCAACCCCTAGGGGAGCAAAACATTTAGATTTTCGAAAACGTGGTGCCACATATGCCAAACATGGAGGGGGATCGTTACAGGAAGTGAACCAAGCGAATGATTATGAAGAAGTGCAAGAAAATGAAGACCAAGGAAATGTAGAGGCTGAACAACAAAGAGAACACGTTGAAAATGTAGGGGATGAAGTAGGACAGGGTCAAGAAGAAGAGGAAGAGTTTGATGAGGAGGAAGAGGAGGGAGAGGGTGAAGAGGAGGAAGAGGAGGGAGAGGAGGGAGAGGAGGAAGAGGAGGGAGAGGAGGAAGAGGAGGAAGAGGAGGGACAACAAGAAATTGTTCCCGTTAAAGAGAAAAAGAAGCCGAAGCCGCCTAGTGCTAGATACTCACACATTCCCCCTGATAATTTATGTTTGTCACCTCGGAACCCAACTTATGGTACTCCAAATGATGGAGGGGCAACATTGTTTGGCTACAAACACTCATGGGCTGCGAAGATCTATGCGACAAAGGTATTATTTAAGTTATGTTTGTTTTCGTAGGATCATAATGATGCAGTTTCGTTAACTAACAAAACTATTTATTTATTTTTTGGGACATGTTTCGTTAAGTATTAATAGTGTTATGTTTGTTTTCGTAGGATCATAATGATGCAGTTCGTCTTATTAAACGTCAAAAGGCGTCCAAATGGGATCTTTCTTTGGAGTGTGACGAGTTTGTAGCAAAGGTTAAAGAATGTGTGTTATGGAGAGCTATTGAGCTTGCACATGTAGATTTTGATTCATTTTGTTTCCGTATCCGCATTTCTCGAGAGGTATTATCCCGAGACATATACTATGCATCTTCCATTTGGCGAGATGGGAATAACTCCCGATGATTGCCACCATATCACTGGCTTACCAGTGGAAGGTAAATGCCTTCGAGAAGGCTACAACCCCTCGATGAGTTATGAAGCTCTTGAAGAATTGGCTCTTAAATGTCTTGGATGGGATGCAAGAAAGTCTCAATGTGAGTTTAGACGTTCTGTGAGGTCCCTAAACGTGGTGATGAGTATAATACACATGAGGCAAATGGAGGATTGAAGAAAAAGGTGAAGAAATTCAAGTTGGTTAAGTTGAAGGAAGCATTTGGAGGGACCAAAAAGAAGGTGCAGCGAGGAAAGTTGGTGATGGACCAGGACACCCTTAGGTATCATGTCTGACTTATTGGTTATATCAGCTAGGAAGGCTGTTATTTTCCCCGACACTTCGGGGGAATAGGGTGGATGCAAAAGTATCTGACTTTTGGAGGATCTCGACGACATCAACAATTACTCTTGGGCCTTTGGGGTGCTTGCTTTTGTTATGGAAGAAATGAGCAAAGGGTCGAGGATTAAGACGAATCAAATTGGAGGCTATTTAACTCTTGTTCAGGTGACCTTTTACATTTTTAATGAGAAAATTATCTACTAAATTGATGTCCTTCCAATTATATTTTCATGAATATGGTTAATATTTTCCTATTTTCTCACAGGTTTGGATTTACGACCACTTCCCTATGACGCACCTACAGCAGGAAAATGGGTGTTTTTGGACGCACAAAAGAAGTCTAAAGAGGAGGAGTTGACTTTGTTGAGGCAGAAATTGGATAACCTGACGGTGAACGATGTGGTATTTCACCCATACGCCGTACCCGATGATGTATCGTAGATGAAGACGATCTTAATGGTTTTTCTACCGTCACGCCATACTATGGACCTATTTGGCATCCTAACGGCTACGCAATATATAATCCGAGGAGAATACTAAGACAACTTTGTTGCGTCCAAATGGATCCCGATGTGGAGAATGAAAATTTCACTTTGCAGGTTCAAGGAACAAAGAACATTGAGAAATATTTGTTCCAAAACATGAACCAACTCCTGCGGTAGCACATTGGAATGCACTTGGAGAATACCACTTACCAAGAGGTGATTGTGTACCTTGTGAGGAAGATGTAAATGCATGTGACGAAGATTACAAGGAGTATTATGAAGAAATCAGTCATCCCTTTGTGATAAATAAAGAACAACAAGCTAAGGCGGATGCGGCGAAAGCGAAGGCAAAGGAGAGGGAGGCTAAGCGAGCTAAGGATATACCTATTTGTGGAGATGAAGCAAAAAGGTTATGGGATAATGTGGTAAGAAAATGTCTTTGTCTTATAATTTGGGTTGTTTAAAGGTTTTGAAAATATATTTGCTTATGCTTAAAATTGGAATTAGGTTTTGAAGGGATCGAAATTGTTGAAGAAATGGATGGCTAAAATCAAAACCGGAGAGCCGATGTTGGTGAGGAACAAAGCGCCTACTACAAGGAGTGGGAGGGTCTTATAACTAAAAGAATGGTGCAGCCAAGTAGGACTAAGCACCTCAAGAGGGGTCGACAACAAGGTGAAGGTTCGAGTGGCGTTGTGGAGGAAACCGGTGCAGGAGATGAAACCCCAAGTGATGAGGAAGTTCGACCAAAACCTCGTGGAAAGCAAGGAGGTAGAAAGAGGGGTCGTAAGAGTGGTCATTAGTGATTTCGTATTATTTCAGTTTCAAAAAACAAGTTGGTTATGGATTTGGTATGTTTCTGTGTTTTAAACAATTACTTAAGGATTTAATCTGGTTTGTGTTTTCAATTTTAGAAGGCTGAAATGTTGAATACATTATGGTTTTCGGCAACCTAATATTTAAAACTAGCAAACCGAACTTATAAGTTCGGTAACATGTTAATAATTTCAGGTCACCGAACATATAATTCGGTTACCTTGAAAAAATAAGAGGTCACCCCGAACCTAAAGTTCGGTTAAGAGTGCCACTGATCCCAGTCATAGAACTTAAATTTCGGTGATGTCGCAAGGTTTTATCAGCTAACCGAACTCGTCCCTGGATTTTCAAAATTTTGTCATTGCACATGTTGGACAACTCATTCTCTTGATGAAAAAATCACATAAACCAACTCTAAGGTTTGTTTTGAAGTGTGTTTTGTGTCACATATATGTTCAGTTTGTCTTTGAGCCTTCCCAACAAAGTTCGGTTATCTCAAAAATTAAGTTGCATCCGAACTTTAAGTTCGGTTATGTCGCAAGGTTTTCTCTGCTAACCGAAATCATCCCTGGATTTTCAAAATTTTGTCATTGCACATGTTGGACAACTCATTCTCTTGATGAAAAAATCACATAAACCAACTCTAAGGTTTGTTTTGAAGTGTGTTTTGTGTCACATATATGTTCAGTTTGTCTTTGAGCCTTCCCAACAAAGTTGGGTTATCTCAAGAAATTAAGTTGCATCCGAACTTTAAGTTCGGTTATGTCTTAAGGTTTTCTCTGCTAACCGAAATCATCCCTGGATTTTCAAAATTTTGTCATTGCACATGTTGGACAACTCATTCTCTTGATGAAAAAATCACATAAACCAACTCTAAGGTTTGTTTTTGAAGTGTGTTTTGTGTCACATATATGTTCGGTTTGTCTTTGAGCCTTCCCAACAAAGTTGGGTTATCTCAAGAAATTAAGTTGCATCCGAACTTTAAGTTCGGTTATGTCATAAGGTTTTCTCGCTAACCGAAATCATCCCTGGATTTTCAAAATTTTCAAAAGATAATACATAAATTAGAAATTTTAATGTAATATCAAGTAACGGCTAATTTTATGACCGTTATACAACAAAGTGTTATATATATATGGGTCTATAGTTAACATTTTGTTTCTAAATCTGCTAAAAATGTCACCTACTAGTCATAAATTTAATCTAGTTGAAGATCTTTCTCTTTGCGAAACTACATAATATACTATCCAAAGAGGGGTGAAGAACGAAGAATGAATGGTATTATGAGTCAGAGTTATTGGGGGATAATTCATGAAAAATTCTGTTCCGACACAATGAACCCTTATAACCGTGATCATAAAGCTTTGTTCTTTCGATTTCAAAAGATTAGAGAGAGTTGTGGAATTTATGGCTTTATTTCGTATTGTAAGGCGGTATCGACTTAGGGGTGAAGGATTCAACGAAATCCTTTTAACATCAAAGAACGAATGGCGAAGATGGAAGACAAAGGATTTCAAATATGAAAATCATTTTCGCCTCCTTAAAGACTTTTTCATAACGCGTTTTGGATATTAAATTTTGTAAGGGGTGAACTTCTGTCTCTCAACGTTCGGTTAGGTACTTGTAATTTGATTTAGTAATCGAACTCAGTTTCGCTATATCTTGTAATTTAATTTACTAACCGAACTAAGGTTCGGTAACCTTCTTATTTTGACCTAGGTTACCGAAATTGGTGTTCGGCCACGTAAAATATTTATTAATGTGTAATCACACTGCCAACACCATAAAATAATAACATTTACTCCATAATTACTACCACTCTTCGAAGAACAAAGTTTTAGATTAATAAGCATAATTAGTTCCATTACATGTGTCATTTAATCATCTTCTAGTGAAATAGGACCTTCATGAACAATTTCTTCGGACTTCGTCAAAGCATTCCACATCTCCATGTTATGCTCATACATGATACACCAACCCAACATTGTATCCGGATTAAATGCAGGCCAATAAGAGGTTGTACATATTGGAGGCAATGGACAATCGGGTTTTAACCGTAGGCCTATAAAGTGGTTGTTGTTAATAAATGCCATCACACATCTCCTTCGTTTCAGTTGTTCAACACATACGGTTATTTTTGGGTGAAGGTGAAACTACCACTTTTTGAGAAACAATGAACCACACAATTGAATGCCTCGGCGATTAAGTGTCCACATATAGGCATGCTCATCCAATAATCCCTTGTGATCGGTTGACCCCCATGAAGACGACGTTGATACCTAACATATTGCTCATTGATACTACCCTCATCATACAACATTGTCTTGTAAAATTCCGGATTCTCCTTTAGTTTGGATAACAACCTTTGCCTTATATGAGTGATTGCACACCCATTATTTCTCTTGGCACCTTCAATGAAAGGACCAACTTGTTGATTGACAACATGAAACCCACAATTACCATCCCGGAGGAACGTCGTCGGTGGATATAACGTATTCTCTAATGTGTAGAGGTAGCTCATTCAAATAGTCTTTATTTGGAGCTTCAAGCTTCACGTCTACGGAAGATGGTTGGATGGGGAACATCGGAGACTTAAGCTTCACGTCGCCGGAAGATGGTTGGCTTGGTTGTGTTGGACACATCGGTCCCTTTTTCTTCAAAACCCGCTCACTTGTTTCTCCTTTACCCTCAATACTCCTACCCCGTTTCTTGGGTTTCTCCAAGTACATTGCCGCGGTATACTTATGGCCACAAGGGTCTCTAGTAGTGGCGTTTTGCTGACTTTTCTTCTTATGTAACACCTTTGCATATTCTCTTAGTTGCTTTTTAGTTTCTTTTTTGCTTGGTCTACCTTTGCGCTTGCCTTTTGCCGGTTCATAAACATTATCTTGCGTTTGTGGATATAAGATTTTCCTCATGTCATCCCAGAAGATTTGTTTTTGGAGCTTGCTCATGCCACGATACATCTCTAGTACGGTTCTACCCATTTCGTTATCACCAAACTCTTCTTCGGCTTTTTCTCCCTTTGGAGGAGGGATGAAACTTAGATGCTTCCAAAATGGATCGATTTCGCTTAAAGGAATTACGCCATGCTCATAGTTGAATATCATATGGCGACAAGGGAGTCCCATAGACTTCTTCATGTTACATACACACACCTCATCCGACGTGGTTTCCCACTTATCCATCAACTCGACTTCTATAATCAACAACTTCATACATTGCCGAGATACATTGTAATGGATTCCCTTGAACAATGGATGGTCGGCATATTTTCCTTTCATTTTGAATATACGGCTTTTTTGGAACTTCCCTTTAATTCTATCAATGTCGCGCTTGAAGTAATTCTCCATAGCATTCCACACGGTTACGAAATTATCAACACATCCAAAGAGATTTTTCTTCAACCGGTGGTGAGCCGACTCTACTAAACTTGTCGCTTGATTTCCCAAGTGTTTATATTGGTTGGTAAAGGCATACACAAACCTCTCTTTGTGTGGTTCCAACCATTGGAGAAGAACATACGATACAACATCGGGGTAATCGGGAGTATCCCAATGGGCGATAAACTCCGTAAGATTTTGATAATACTCTTCCTCGGTAAGGGACCAACATAATGATTCCCATTCACCGTTGAATGCAACCCATTTAGCAAAATTTAGATCGTATTCACTACAC
Organism: Papaver bracteatum; assembly: GCA_023529315.1. Lineage (NCBI taxonomy): Eukaryota > Viridiplantae > Streptophyta > Magnoliopsida > Ranunculales > Papaveraceae > Papaver > Papaver bracteatum. The sequence continues at coordinate 96,202 of JAJJWX010003088.1, forward strand.
CATTTTCCATGATTAGTAACTAGATTTCGCAACAGATTTGGCCATGTTGCGAAATTTTCTGTTGCAAATTTAAGTTGCTAAAGTTTTGCAACAGCTTTCCCTCGTTACAAAACTCGCAACTGTTGGACTCAGTTACGAATAGCAACAGATTGGAGTTGTACGCGTGCGACTAGCGAGTGTGGCTTCCCACACTCTTAGCTGACTCGGTCTATTCAGCCCATTCAGATCATAACTGACTTGGCTGACTATTATAATCGAAGGAAACCTCACTCTAGTCTCATTCTCCTCTGACCCCTCTCTCTCTCGTGCTCTTCTCTGATAATTAGGGTTCCACTAGATTTCAAAGAATGTCTCAATTCAGTAATCTCTTTGAGATTAAGGTCGACTGATTTACTGATTTCAGAGATCTCAAATCCCAAATCAAGCCCTAATCTCAAATCCGAGAACTAACCTAGCAGCGCCGTTCTCCACTATGATTCGATCTATTAATTGAAGTACACTCGTTCCACCATGATTTGATCTTAGTTTTTGCATTATATTATTCGATCTATAACCATCTTCTTCGATCTATAAATATTTTCTTGCTTCCTTCTCACTGTGGACCATTTTCTTCTTCAATCTTTTACTGTAAATTCTCATTGCTTTTGTTGTTTTTGTTGTGCAGGTGGAGATTAATAGGTCAAGTGAAGAGCTAATTCGGTTGAAGTATCAGGTATGTATAAGCATTGGATTATCTATGTCTTTTTTCACATAGGTTTTGCTTGAGATTCGATTTACAAATGTTGGTGTAAATTCAGTTGCAGAAAGGGGTTTGGTGATTTGATTGTTGTTGTTGAGATTTTGCTTGAAGACATAAAGATGTAACTTGGGTATTATTCAAATTTGATAATATGTGTTTTGAATGAATAATAATGTTTGTTCTTGGACCCGAATGAAAATGTGTGGTGGTTACGGTGAATCTGAGTTTTAGATTCAGATAAGATGGAGGTTAAAATTAAAATATTTGTGTAGCTTTTGTGGGGTATTAAGGTGAAAGAATTGTTGATTCAGGAGTTTAGTGGTGAATTTGTCATGAGAGTGAATGAGTTTGATGTTGGTGATGGATGAAGAATAGAATGGATCCGGTGGCTGGTTAAACTGGGTTCTCAGGGTGGAATAGATTAAAGGGTTTATGTGCAATGACGTTCGAAAACTTGCTTTTCTTATACTTTTAAGTTTTTTGACATTTACAGGGAGGCAGACATTTTATCTAATCATAGAGCTGGAGCCATTAGTTCACTGCGGATCCCCTACCTCCAATGATACATACTTCAACTAGGTAAGTGGGTGGGAAGAAAGCCAAGGTACCATCATTGTCGCTTTTGTTAGAATTTCTTGGTCGAAAACAACACTTGCACATTTTTGAAACAGCTTGGTATGTGTCATGCCCTTTGAACAATTTTTAACAGGGTTTCATGTTTCAAAGTTGTTGTTTCATGTGAAGGGGTTAGGAAAAAAGCCAAGGTACTATCGTTGTTCTTATATATGGGTTTGATTATTATGCCTATGCATTTTATGTACGTTCTTAGCTTAATATAAGTCTTATTCTAATATAGATGTATTGGAGACATACATTTTAAGACTAACTTCTTACTACATGTTAGGCTTATATAACCAACATATTCAGATGAGTGTTGTCAAGGATATTGAAGACCTTTGATTAATCAAACTTCAGCAGGTAGGTCAATTTGGATTATGCTCTTTCTTTCTTTAATGGAATATAGTTTGCTTATTTAATGGATTATGCTCTGAGTTGTCAATCGAGAAGAAGAGAGACGTTGAACTGAAATTGGTTTGTGATGAATTTCCATGGAATTGGCTATGTATAAAATTGAAAACCAAAATCTAACCCTACATTTACTTAAAACATCTGATGTTTCTGATGAACATGTAGATCTGGCTTGGATAATAATATTTTATATTGTTATTGTGTTTCAGATTTTGGGTTGTCGCTGCTGATATTTATGAAAGGGGGTAACCTTATTGATGTATGGTATCCCTAAAGCTTCAATCGATGATCTGAAATCCCTTGTGGTGGATGTTATTATGTGAATTTTTTGAGTTATAACTTGTGATTTGTGAACATATAAGCAATCGATGTTGTTTTGTAGGGTGCAAGTAGGAGAAAACTGATGGTGCGCCGTGTGAGGAGATGGTATGAGCTTGTGTATGGACTGTCGATGTGGACGCGAGCATGTGATATAGGAGGTAGCTGCTGATGGTGGTAAAGGTCGGCGAGAGAATTTTTTTTGTTGGTAGAGTCCAGGTCGTGTATCTGGTAATAGAAAGTGATACTAGGTGGCAGTGGACGTACAAATGATGTAGGAAGGAACTTCAGGGTAGTGTAATCATCTTATTTGATAGTATTTGATAGCATGATAATCAAAGGTAAAGTTTCTTCTTGACGTTGTTACGTAAGTAACCTAAATCTTGTAAACCTTGAACACTCATGATATAGTTTAACATATGAATCTCATATTATTTCAGCATGTTCCTAAATTTGGAAATCTGTTAAACACAAATGTGACTTTTCGTGGTGCTCCATTGTTTTTATTCTTCTAAATGATTGTTCCTTGATTCCACTTCTGAATTGCAGCTAGGTTCAGGACATATGCAATTGAGGAAATAAATAGGTATTGCATCTGGATTGTCCTTTTACTTGTTATTTGTTTTGTTCAGTTTTTATATATCTTTGACATGTTGCTCTCAATCTCCCATTTTCAAGCTATAGTTGATTTTAACCATGCTGCGAAAACATTAAAGAAATACAAGCCGTCTTGATGAGGAGATAGAGTTAGAACAACCACTGTCAGAAAGGATCATACTTCATCTGGTTTAAGGTAGCAATATGTTTCTTCTGTTGCTTCATATTCATTATCGCTAGTAATTTCTAGTATAACACTCGAACTCATTTAGGAAAAAAGAAAGAAATAGTATATAATGTGAAACAAGTCCTTGTGCATCATTCTTGAGTATCTAGAATTCTGTGACTTGTTTTTGTGTAGGCTGCAGAATAAGGATTTGTAGATATATCGAGAAAGGAAAGGAGTTGAGAGTTATGTACACTCGGTTAATCTAGTTCTGTGGAAGGTGTTTTGCATTACCCAATATGACATTTAATCTTGTAAAATTTGACTGCAGGGATTTGAGAAGGTTTCACAGTAGTCGTGGATGAAAATGTTGGTGATTCGCAATACTTGGAAGTAAAGGGTAAATTCATCCGTGTTTCTTGGAGTTGTGAGATTTTGTGTTTCTTGACCTCAATTTGGCTTTTTTAGGCTGATTGTTTTGGTGTTTGTTTGATTACCCTGCAGGTTATCCTCTTCGAACACCAAGTACATAGCATATACCTCCTCCAATGCTTCTATATCGGTTTCATCCATACCACTGTATAAATATAAATTCCAAGAGGAATTGAGATGGATTGATATTATCAAGTTGGAGATAATAAGTTTTCTCTTTATCAACTAGCGCAGAGGTCGAATGTTTTTATGTAGAATATTTTATAAGTACGACATTTGACACAGCCTATTATAACATCAAATGTAGAACTTGAGTACGATATTTGATTTTACTGGTGACTACTTGTTAGTGATAATGGTAAAACTTCTTTCCGCAGTTCCGATGAGAAGTCATGGAAAAAAGCAACAAAATTGTTAGTGAATGTTCTTTGGTCATGGTGAAGATAGCAGGTTCTGAGGTGCCTTGCCTCATCGTTTTGGCTAAGGATGATCTTGATACTTTTATAATGTCCATACAAAATTCAACCAGGGTGCAATATCTATCTCTCTTGCTCTCTGTAAACTCTGTTTTCCATTGAAATATACTAACTACTTCTGCACTCTTTTGGCTCTTGTAGATATGCTTTAGTGAGATATGGCCATCATCATGTCTATACCAAATCATATGTTGATTAACCACTTTGTTGATGTTAAGGGATTTGTCCCAAGATCCGGTAAGTTCAGTTCAAATAATGTTGTTTCATATACTGGCATTCAATTGGTTTTTGAGCCATCATTGTTCAGTTGGATGAGTAATATATCATGATCATACCTTTTGTGCACTTTTTACAGGTTTATGTTATTCAACCAGTTTCTGGGTGTGGACTTTGTTCTAACAGGTGTTGGGATTATAGGTAATGTAAGTCATAACTATGTAAGCTTTTCCCATATTAAAACCATCCAAATTAGTATCGACATACATAACGGTAATATGATTCACTTGTTATCTAGGAGTGAATCATTGAGTTTATTGCAGTTTAGGCTTTATGAATTTTTTATGAAGGCATAGTTTTGTATTTTTCAGGTGTATGTGTTGGAGGAGATGAGCAAAAGGCTTCAAGCATAAATCTTTAACTGATGATTACCATGACCTCTCGAAAAAGTTCAAGGTTCTTCATTTTATTGTATCGAAAAAAACGAATAATATACTTTGTGTTTCTTATCATTAATTTAAAACATAATATCATAATATACTTGTCATTTTTTTTTGATACTACACATAAAACTTGTATGTCCTTAGAACTTTTGTGATGTGTCTTACTTTTTGTGTATATGGAGTTAATCATTGAATGTTACGGTGAATTAAATTGAAGGAAAAATATTTTATTGATAATTTTGGTGGATTAAGAACCTGATTTTGACTTAATTTGGCTGGTTTTGATAGTCACAGAAGCTTGGTTTTGTGACAGGAAACTGTAATATTGACCTGGTTTTGACCGGTCAAAACCTGGTTTTGGCTGGTCGAAACCACTATTTTTTTGATGTTACAAAAATTTCGCAACTGAGCTAAACTGTTGCGATATTCCAGTTCGCAACTGTTTGAAGCTGTTGCGACCATTGAATTCGCAACTATTGGAAACAGTTGCGATATTTTAGCGTTGCAACAGTTTGAAACTGTTGCGAAAAAAAAATCGCAACGGCAATGTAGCCGTTGCGAAAAACTGCAACATCGACTATCGCAACAGATCTCAACTGTTGCAACCCCACTTTGAAACTGCCACGTACCGTTGCTAATCTCTAAATTTGGTGTAGTGATTGTTTATCAACTTCCTCTTTTGCATCCGCTCGTTCATGTTCCGGTAGCATCTTAATCTCTTCATATCCTTTTTTCTTGGGTGGACAAATTGTTGGCTTGCACCTATGCAAAAAATTACACCATATATGGAACGTACAAAGCATATTATGTGATAGTGGGAACACTTCCGCTATTGCATTCATCAATGCGACTTCATTGTCGGTCACTATAACCCCGGGAATATCATCACCTCGGAAGATTGCCTTAACTTGTTGTAGTGCCCAAATATAACTAGGTTCTTGCTCGTCCCTTAAGAAACAAAATGCCACGGTAAACGGTGACTTCGTCGATGTACGGCCAACAATATTCAACAATGGCATCTCGTACTTGTTTGTCTTGTAAGTGCAATCCATTATTAGAACTTCATGAAAGCATTGAGCCAATTTAACACTTGTTGGATGCGCAATAAATAGTTGTGTTATCTCTCCTTCCGAATCCACATCCTTTTGAACCGCGTAGTCTTTCTCTTTGGCCAAAAAAAACAATTGTTGCATCACTTGTCTATCTCTCCATTCCTTCTTTCTAATTGTCTCAATTGCATTGTTAATGGTGGACACAGATGAGTGGTTATCCTTGTTATCCTCCTTTAGCATTTGGAGCATTTGAACCGGTGTAAGACCCATTTTCCTCATATTAGCTACCTTCTCCATATCTTGAGGAGTTAGCTTGGCCGCCATGAAATGTCCTTCAAGATGCTCCGGACGAGGGTGGTTATGACGACCTTCCATAACCCGGTAGAGAACCCATCCCTTCAATTTTTTGTTGTAATTAAAGGAAAGCTTGAATGGGCATTTAATCTTCTTTGAAAAAGTTTTGTTTTTCCTATTTGTCTTTCCTTCATAAACATAACCCTTCCTCTTGTGGCTTCTATCGGGATCACCGCTTCTCTCACAAACCATTTCAAAGCGACTATTCTTTTCTCTCCCATTTAATACTAATACGCACATGTCTTTTTGTGCATGTTGTCTAGCCCAAGTCTTTGCATCTTTCGTATTATCGAATACCAAGTCATTCATGTAGTGATGGGATGTGTCATCGTACAACATACCAATCGGGGGAGGTTGGTTTTCCATTGGTTCAATTGAATCACATGGAACCTACAAGTAATAGCACAACGTCAATACCATAAACAAAAAACACGTACAAGTTCGAAAATGTCAAAAATTTCATCGACCCTACCGAACATAAAGTTCGGTTATGTATGTTTTACTAAAACCATTGCGAGCTTACCGAACTCTATGTTTACATTTTATCCGCAAAGGTTCGGTAATGAGAATGAAAAATAAGAACAAACCGAACATAATTGTTCGGTTAGCAATGTGGTATACATTTATTTTGCGATGTTAAATAGAACTTAAAGTTCGGTTACCAATTTATAAAAATCTACTAAACCGAACTATGAATCGTAAAGTCTATAAAAACAGTTCGGTTATGTCTTCGTAATTTCCTAACCGAACTATCAAAAACTACCATTAACGTGTAGTTCGGTAACCTGCTTCTACAAGATCTAATAACCGAACTACATCTTCAGAAACGTTCGGTTACCTATGTTTTAAATATGGTAACCGAACTAGGAATACCTAGCCGAACTTTTACCCTGAAATTTTGAGTTTGTCCAATTTTTCCCACAATTCAACCTACATTAACTAAAAATGAGACATACCTGAGTACCCATATCTTCATCTTCAGGTTGTGGCTGATAAAATCCATCATTTGATTCACTTTGGGGCAAAAAGTTTTCTCCTTCTAACAAATAACTCATATTTGGATCATTTGAAGTATTGACATATACACAAGGAGGTGAAGGGGGTTCTGATTCTGATTCTGAGGTTTCATCACATGAATCACTCAATTCATAATTACTAAAATCAAAAAAAGTTTTTTTGGGTTCACCCATATTCTTCTTCCTATTTCCTTCTTCTTATCCTTCCAAAACAAATGTTTAAAACAAAAAATCCAACTTATAAAACACTAATCACTAATCACTTTTTAACTAATCACTAATCAATTTTTAACTAATCACTAATCATTAACTAAGTTTTTGGTTAAGGGTAGAATGGGTATAAAAAATAATAATTATAAGGGGTGACCAAATATTACTTCTAATATCCACACCAAAAACTGATGGGTAGTCCCCCACTGTTTTTGGGTGGTGCCCAAAAGATGGTTCTAAAAGAAATAGAATTTGTTTGTACACCTAATATTCTATACAAATAAATGGGCTAACCTAGGCCTACAAAGCTCTTACTGTTAGCAAATGAGGGATCATTGGGCCTAAGGTACTTCTCTTGGTTGCCCAAGTATGGCTAACTAGGCCTAACTAGGGGTGAGCATTTGGCCCATAATCCACGGATTTAACCGGGACCAACCGTTCATTTGCGGATGGATGTCCGGACCGTTTGTCGATGGATTGGATGCGGATGGAATTTTTGAAATCCAACGGATAACGGATCGGGCCCGGATGCAACCTTGAAAATCCGTTGGACATCCATATCCGTTAAATTAAGGGCATTTGTGTAGTTCTAGAAAAAAACTATGGATCATTTAGGAATTTTTAAGTAGTTTGCTTGGGGTGTTGTACATGGCATTTTTATATTTGTATACATAAATAAGATATGTAGGTTTTATAAGGAGTCATTTGTGTTAGTTTTATTTCCTTTACTATAAATTTTAACTAAAACAAATCCATTGGATTATCCATATCCAATCCGTCCATCCGTGCATCCATTGGATGCAAATCCGTTGGATATGGATTGGATGCGGATGTTAAATTTGAAATCCGTAGTGCAATGGATTGGATGCGGATGAGGCGAAAACCGGTCCATTCCGGCCCATGCTCACCCCTAGGCCTAACAAACACTTCATGTGCAGGCCCATGTGCAACAAATTAAACTAGGTTTCACTAGCAAACACTCAACTCACAAGCCCATGAGCAAAAACCCTGAGTTGGGCTAAAGAAGTTCCACGTAAGCGCTCACCTCCCACCCAATCGGGATCTGCCACATCAGATCGGAGCCACGTCAGCACTGGCGCGTCAGCAAAAAGAAAGCCACATCAGCAGAAAGGATGATGTGGCAGGTGCCACGTCAGCGAGGGTAGTGACATGTCATGTGCCAGGTCAGCGGAATATAGTCCATGCCAGCAGAAACGATGACGTGTTAGGGTGCCATGTCAGCAGCTGTAATGATGTGTCGTGTGCCACGTAAGCCTGGAAGGACAGTCAGCATATTCCGTTAAAATTAACTCCGTCAGTAACGTCGTTAGTATATGCTCGGAATATTCCGTTATATACCAACGGCATCAGCATCTTCCGTTAACATTAACGGCGTTGGCATATTCAAAAAGGAATCGGCATATTCCAGCCCCGATGTCAACATGACGTCATCATCCGGCATTTAACGCAACGACAACTATCGGCGGCTTTTACCGGTGGCCAAAATGGGTAGTAATCGTGGGATTAATCGGTAGAAGAGTCAGTTTGGGTATGACACGACGCAGCTTAATTCCGTGGCCCTTGGATGATTCTGCCCCATTTCTTTTGCCTTGCAGATATCTTTACCCCACTATGGGCTTGTGCACACTTTTCTCTATAGGCTTGACTGGAGCCATGCATGGGCCAGTTATTATAGTGCCATGAGGCCATCAATGCTGGCCAGTTACTACATGAGGCATGCAAGGACCAGTCAATACAATTCATGACTGGAGGCATGCAAGGGCCAGTTATTCCAGCCCCATGCAGTCATGCAGAATATGAATGCATGGAGGAATGCATGGGCCATTTATGCCAATTGATATCTGCCATAAAGTCTAAGAAATAAAACTGAAATTCGCCACATATAAATAGACAGTTTTACATCCAAAAAGGTAATCAATCTTCCATACCAAAATATCTGTGAAAAATACGAAAACTGACTTTAGCATCGGAGGGTTTTTGCATGTACCCCCCCCATCCTCCACAATTCAATTGAAGGTTGAAGCAGCAATCGATTCCCAAGCAACAACGTCATATAAATTTCTGTATTTGGGGTAGAAGCAATTTCACCTAACAAACAGTGGCGCCGACTAAGGTTTTCGAGAAAAGATTATCGTATTTTACCAAATCGAGTTATGGCAATAGTTAGACAGACTGCACGAAGGTCTGAATCTACCAGCAATTCCCAACCGCGTAGGAGACGCGAAATTGAGAAGAACGAAATTGAGGTTCAATCTGCATCTGTTATACCCACTGGAAACAGACAGGGTCAAGATTATACTCATAACAGATCACTGGATCGTGGACTAGATCGAGATCGTTTTCTAAGCAAAGATCCAGATTTGAATCGCAGAAAAGAAAAATAACCAGTGATCGATAAAGAAGTTATTGACGTTGATGGGGAAAACCCATATGTTCGTGGAAACAGATGGTATGCGTTCGACAGGATTTGCGTTATGGCCGCACCGCGACTCCCAGTACAGAGGAGGAACAACTACTAAATCGGCTAGACGATCTAGAGAATGAGAATGCCCTCCTGACATTAGAACGTGAAAAACAACCTCGACCTAGGTCTGGTGTTTTGAATAATCATAGGGTTCGATCTGTATGATAAAGCCTTGGAGGTTGAATTGGACCACAAGTCGCAGATTCTAACAGAGAAGTTATCGATATTGATCGACCAGACAAGAATCTATTGGTCACTGGTGATTTACCGAAACGACCCAGGCGAGCAGGGGATCGGACAGCTACAACTCAGGAGAGCGTGGCCAGGACTACATCTCATTCAAAACAGCTCAGGAATGACGAGGATGAAGCTCGATATCAACACGACGAGAGATAATTTTCGCACGATTACTATGCTCTTTCGGAGCAAGGCAGGGATGGAAGATATACTACTGGTCACCAAAGGAAAAAAATGAGATCACATAATCATATTCCAGAGGATCGAGACTATGAGCAAGAAGGCAGTTCCTCAGATGGCGACCTAAACGCGATAACAGAAGCTCGTCTCGCCAAGATGATCGAGAAAGTGATAATCCAATAACAATCCTGAGAATAAAAGATGAAAAGGATACATCGAGCATCAGGAGCTCCTTTCAAGAAGAATATCAGAGAATTCATGCCACCAATGAATTTTTTAGTTCCAAAATTACTGGAATTCGATGATAAAACTGATGATCCAGATCAGCGCGTTTTACACTATGAGACCGCCATTTCGTTGTGGCAGTACAACGATGAGTTGATGTGTAAAATATTTCCGCAATACCTGACTGGGGGAGCTATAACGTGGTTTAATCAAATTCCAGCACATTCGATCGGGACTTACCATAAGCTGATCGATGATTTTTTATCTAACTATAAGTACAACAAACATGACCGGAAAGGATGCCATTCACTGTTCCTGCTAGGAATCCGGAAGGAAGAAAGCATCAGACAATTCACTAGGCGTTTCGAGCAAGAGTTAGCGGACGTGGATGGAGCCAATGACCAAGTTGTCATTGCGGCATCACTACAAAAACAGGTCTTATTAGTGAGGGTTTTTTTTCTAGGGGCGTCACAAATACTCACTATTTGTGAGGGTGTCTTGACCAACCGTAGGAAATACTATGATTAGTCAAAGGAGCAGTTTTTATTGTCGGCTTCATGAATCCGACAGAGTAAATGATTTATGTTTTTATTCTTTTTTCTCCTCATTATCTGCTGAAAGCGTAAAACAGATCTAATTTTTTTCTCCGCCATTTTTTCTCCACCATATTTTCTCCACTGAAGAACTGATATCTAAGTTTTATCTCGCGTATTCTCTGTTACCATCTCTCATCTTCTATGTTACTATCTGCTCCATCTCTTTTCTATTATCATCTCGTCCATCTCTTCTCTGTTGAGGGACAAAGTTATAAGAAAAAGGTGATTTTTTTTATAGATTAGATGAAGGTTTGAATGAGAACCGATGGTGGAGATAAAGATCGTGAGTCTAAGTTAGAGAAATGGAATGGATTCAGGGATCGTTGATGGTTATGGTGTCGATCCGTCTGTTGATTCAAACTCAACAGAAATGTAAGTTGAATTTAGGGTTTCTTTAATTAACTTTTATTTTGTGTGAAATTGATTTATAGACTGATCAATTAGTGATGGGTTTGCTTCTAATTGAAGTTTGGATGATGTATAGGGTTTAATTTCAGTTTGGAATTAAGGTTCATCCCAAATTAGGTTTTTGGTCATAAACTTAGACCAGTGTTCTTGAGTTTGAATGATAGATATAAATAGGATGAGATAATAGTGGTGGTTAGAAGAAAAGATGAAGAATAACTGAGCTAGTGGTAGTTTAGGTTTAATTTGGTGAAGGGTTGAATTACAGGGGACTATTGGTGGAGTCAGTGAGGAGCTGAAGACGATATGGTGGGTATGTAGTGAAGCTGTAATTGTAGCTAGGGATTCCTGCTTTCGGTACCACTAAACCTTCTTTTCAGATTTACATCTTTATGATGCATTACAGAATTGTAATTACGATTACCTAAAGGTTGATTGTTGTATTCTTTTGGGTTTTCAGGTGTTTATGATGCATTACAGAAGAAATACCTAAGAACACTTATGTTCTGCATATCTGATGCTATTGAAGGACCTATAATACAAGAATATGCGTGTATGTTAAATCTCACTTTTTCTTTCATTTGCTAGATTTAGTCATTGATGATGAGCTGGGGTTGGATTTGATTTTTAGGACTCTTAGTATTAAAGTAGCTTTAAATTCTTGAAGGAAATTGATAAGAAGTTTATAGTAATACATGAATGGATTGTGTTGTGCAGTTTCATTTAGTTATTCAATTCCAACAGAGAAGATTTTATGATGAACATAAGTCATACAGGGAACAAGAAACAAGGACAAACGTTCAGATCTAATGGCAATGCAGACATTACACCAAATAAAATGAGGTATAATAGTAAGCTTTTGTATTTGTTAGGTTGTTTTTGTTTTTTGCACTATATGGTTTTAAATACAGTGGACTACTTTGCTGATTGTGTTTTAACACCTTTTACTTGGTTTTGGCAGGAGTTCTTCCTCCATTCTTCAGAGGTTGGTCAGAAGAAGAAGTTAACCATCAATGGTTCAAAATCCCTCTCAAAATGGAAATCGAAAATGTTAGCAGCAAACATATCGTCTTGGCTCTCAAGGTAAATTGGTAGCATTGAACTATGAATGAGTGAAACCTGTGGTTTAGATTCTTTTGATCCATCAAGCTCAGTTTGATTTATCAAGTTTGGAACTGTACAGGTCAAAAGTATCCTGGTACCATATCAAGATAAAAACAATGACATCGAGCGATCAGCTTGGGTGTTGATTCAGTGCCAACAACTGAGCCTCCAAATCCATATAGCGAGGTACACTTATACCGTAACTTATTTGTCATATTACAACTTCAACAATACGATTCAACTGAGTTTGTGGCTCTGAAATCTGAATTTGAGTAATGGATTAAACTACAGCTGTGGGTGTTGATGATTGATAGTTCATTGAACTAGGGTGGTGTTGATATCAGTTTTCAGTTGCATATGGAGTAGCAAGGTGGAATGACAGGTGCTGGTTCTGATTTGTAGGTGCAGCTGGAGATGAAACGAGTCAGAGAACTGAATTTCTACAAAAGAAGGGCTCAGATGGAATTTCAGAGGAGGATTGGTATGTGGTTATGTTGCATAATGTGCTGAGAATGGTGGTATTGAACTCATGGAGGTTGAACTGAAGCTGGTGGTGCTGTGTGTTGGATTAGGAATGAATCTAGATGTATGCCTAGGATTTTACAGGTTATGAAATGAACTAGTGCTGGTGCTTGTTGTATGTTGAGAACGGAGTAGCTGTGGTGATTTTCATGGAAGAGCAAGTGTTTGTGCTTTGGATGTACACAGGTGGTATGACTGATATGGAGAGTGGGAGACGAAGTGATGAATGGCTTGCGATTGTGTTGTCGTGGCAAACAACAAGATGAGGTGCAGTTGGGTTGCAAGGATTGAGTAAGGATCACATTCAAGAGCTAAATGGTTAATTAGCCAGCATTGCAAGTCTGGAGTGCAGGACAAGTGTTGAACTGAATGTTAGGGTTGGAAGACTAATGGAAGTTTGTGTGACTGCAGAATAAACTTGAGTGGAAGCTTGTATGTTGTTAAAGCTGCAGCTGAGATGCAGCTAGAATTGAATTGCAGCAGTTGGTGTTTAACTGATGCTGGTGGTGACTTGGTAAGAAGGCATGATGGAGTTGCAGGTGCAATTGTGAAAAAGTTTGTTTGAGAAGAAGAATGTAATGGTGCTTGGACAAGAACCACTAGATGCACAGATGATCCATCTTTTGTTATTTTTTTTAGGATATGTAAGTTTCTATGGTGCAACAATGTAAAATTTTGTTATGAATAGTATAAGTTTTTGGTTCAGTGTGATTGATGCAAGTTTTGAAAAGCTTTTTAATTTTTATGTGAATGGCTTAAGGTTTCTGAGAATTACGTAATTCGAGAATATAAAATCCGACAACGGAGAATAGTAACCGTTGACTGACATCTCGACGGCGGCAAGAAAACAATTTATGACGGCTTGAAAAGACGTCACAAATAAAATAACTATTTGTGACGGTTGACCAAACGTCACAAATGAGCTCAAACCGTCACAAAAAACATTTGTGACCCCAGTAGTAACGACGGATTTTCGACCGTCACAAATGGGTTTTTGTGACGGTCTTTTTTGCTATTTGTGACTGTTTTCTGTTATTTGTGACGGTTTTTGAACCGTCACTAAAGGCCCTCTGTTTTGTAGTGCATACAAACAGGATTACCAGCATGATCAAAGAGGTATGTACGGTTGTTTGGTCAAGACACCAACAAAAACTTTGGAAGAACTATATGATCGAGTAGAAGAGTACTCCCGAGTGAAGGACGATTCTAAATCTCGAGAAGAAGTTCACAAATCATCCAATCATCCAAATGATGAGAAGAAATAAAAATCCAAGAACCTTTCGAACGGACGGAATAATGATCGTGTGCATGTTCGAGAAAAAAATCAAGGTGAACGCACGGAAACTGGGTATCAGAAATTTCATGATATGAAGCTGACCCCGCTGAACATAAGTCTTACAGAGATGTACGAAAAAATACACAAGGATTTGATCCCCCCACGTCCTTTGGCAGAAGAAACACGAGATAAACATGATAGGAGCAAATATTGCAAGTTCCATGAAGGCCATGATCACAAAACTGAGAACTGCCGCTCTTTATAGTTCTAGATTTAGCGAATGATCGACGCTGGGAAGCTGCAACAGTACGTGAAAAGGGACTTTGGAAAAGGTCTCAGGCAGTTTAAGACGACTAACGTAATTAACGCACGTGTGATTAACGTCAGCCACACCAGGATCCATTCAATGACCAGGCGGGCATCGGAAGACTAAAACTGGAGGAAACTCAAACCGTTGAAAGAATGGTACTTTACAAATCACATCGATTTTTTCAGCGGTAATGGAGCAGAAACTCGGAGCTTGGGTGCACAAATATCGAGTTCTCTGATGCAGACATGATAGGTGTATATGCTCCCACAATGATGCTATCGTTATAACTTCTTGGATTGGCATGTTTCGTGTACATCGGATTCTAGTTGATACAAGAAGCTCAGTAAGCGTGTTGTTTCAGGAGTTTAGTCCTCTATGAATCTCCCACACGACCTGATCGAGGAGGATGAAAATCCAATTATTGGTTTCAGCAGCGAAGTTACAAAGGCGATTGGAAAAGTGAAGATACCTATAACAGTGGCTTACAAGTCCGTCTTGGGCACTTTCTTGTTGCTGGATTGCCGAGCACCATAAAATACAATTGTAGGAAGAGATTGGCTGCATGAGATCGTTGCAGTCACATCATCTAATCATCAATTCCTGAAGTTTATTACTCAATAAGGAGTCGTGAAAGTGAGAGGCGACCAGATGACCTCCCACAAGTGTCACGAGACTGCAATGGATAAGTACAGGAAGTCAGAAGTTAGCAGAAAACAGATTATGCGAGTCGAGAAGAAATAAAAATTACAGAATCCTCTTCAGAATCATATAGGGGAGAGGACACAGTTGAACCCCCGATGGTCTAGAAACTGATCGAGGTCTAGATTGGAGATGAGGAGCACAAAACAATGTTCGTAGGGGAAGATCTTCCTGCACATGAACGTGATGGTTTGATTACATTGCTAAGGGAAAACGCCGACGTTTTCTCATGTAGTTTTTCTGAGATGCCATGAATAGATCCGAATGTGGCCTGCCACAGGCTAAATATCGATGAGAAGTTCCATCATGTTCGACATAAAATCAGGAACATGGCGCAAAGAAAAAAAGATGGAGTTACTGAAGAGGTCAAAAAGCTGTTGGAAGCAAGATTTATTCGACCAGTACAATATCCTCATTGGTTGTCAAATATGGTACCCGTTCCAAAGAAGAATGGTAAAATTCGTGTCTGTATCGATTTCACTGATTTGAATAGAGCATGTCCGAGTGATCCGTACCCTCTGCCAATGATAATAGATTTGGTGGATAAAACCGCAGGGTTTGGGAGACTGTCATTCATGGACGGTTTTTCTGGGTATAATGAAATACCTTTGTTCGATGGCGATCAAGAGCATACTGCATTCGTGACTGACATAGGATTTTACTGCTATACTCTAATGCCGTTCGGGCTAAAGAATGCAGGGGAAACCTACCAGCACTTGGTGGACCATATGTTCAAGTTTCTGATCGGGAAGTCGATGGATATACATCAATGATATGGTAGTGAAATCGCAGCAAAAGGAATCTCATTTTCTTGATCTGCAAAAAACATTCGATATCTTAAGGCAATATCGTGTGAAGCTCAATCCATCAAAATGTTCATTCGGACTATCATCAGGAAAGTTCCTTGGATACTTGATGACACGTAGAGGAATCGAGGAGAATCCGGAACAAATCAGAGCCATCAGAGAAATATCATCCCCAAAAACGGAGAAGGAGGTCCAGAAACTAGCAGGACGATTAGAAGCCTTAAACCGTTTCATTTCACTCTCGTCGGATTGATTTAATCCATTCTTTGATGTTCTAAATAAAGAAGTGAATTTTGGCTGGACGGATGAGTTTGAAAGGGATTTTGATGATATCAAGCAGTATTTGTCAACCCCCCCCCCCGGTGTTGATGAGTCCAAAAACTGGACAACCTATTGGAGTTTCTCTAGCTACAATAGAGAACGGTGTGAGTGCAGTGTTGTTTGTTACGGATCCACATGAGAAACCTGTTTACTTCGTCAGTAAATCCTTAACAGATTTTCCTGTGGACGATATAGAAATGGTTGCTGGAGAAGAAGAGGAGTTGTTTAAACCCACAAAGCCAGTCGTTGATCATATTGGGGGAGAGTCCGCAATGGAGGCTGATACACCTCAACCATTATGGACCGTATTTACTTATGGATCATCAAATATAGGTGGAGCTGAAGTTGGATGCAACAATGATCGAGGATCAAGAAAGCAACAAGGTTGGGTTTCCAAGCATCAAACAATGAAGCTTAATACGAAGCTACGATTATCGGTTTAAAAGCTTCCAAGTAGTTGGATGCGAAGAACGTGAAGCCGGTGACTGATTCCATGCTTGTAGTTAACCAATTTCTGGGAGCCTATAAAGCAAAGGAAGAGAAAATGGCCTTGTATTTGGATCATATGAGAAAACTGGAAAATGAATTAGACCGATTCTACATTGGGCAGCGACCATGATTGGAGAATATGCACACATATGCTTTAGCATATCTTTCTTCCGCAGTCGAAACTGATACCGCCCGTTTCGTTGTGGTAGATTTCCAAGACTTACCTAGAATCTACGACAAACACTTTGTTCTGGCTCTCGAAAACGCTAGTGGGGGCGAGATGGTAGCTACATCAGCACATGGGGATATTGAGAACATAGACAAAAATATGGATGTTGACAGCCCAGTGATAGATAATTCAGACAGTCATGTTAAAAACATTGTAGACTGGCGTCAACCTTACATCCAGTACCTGACAACCGACGAACTCCCTGAAGATAAGAAACTTGTTGAAAAGGTGAAAAAGAATTCATGGAGATACTCAATGATCGAAGGGCTGTTATACCGCAAACATGTATCTTTGGAACCATTTTTGCGATGCGTATCAGCCGATGAGGGGCAACTAATACTGGAAGAGGCTCATGAGGGAATTTGTGGCATCCATTTTGGAGGGTGCAGTCTCGCGCACATGATACTATACCAGGGGTATTTCTGGCCATATATGCAGAAAGACGCTAAAGAATATGCGCAGAAATGTGTGCCATGCCAAGAATACGCTCCAATTCCGAAAAGGCCAGCCAACAAATTACATCCATTTTTTAGTCCTTGGTTGTTCTCTATGTGGGGATTGGACATCGTCGGACGGCTTCCCAAAGATCCTGGAGGCGTCAAAATCGTGCTAGACGTTACTGATTATTTCACCAAATGGGTCGAAGCAGTGGCACTAGTACACGTCACCAGACATGATGTGAAAAGGTTCATATGGGAGAATATCGTCTGCAGGTTCGGAATCCCAGACGCAATAATTTCAAACAATGGGAAACAGTTCAATTCAGGAGTGATCAAAGACTTCTGCAAGGGCCTGAATATTCTCCTTAATGTTTTATCTCCTTACTATGCTCAGAGCAACAGACATGCAGAATCAACGAACCATGTTATTATGGACAATCTCAAGAAACGACTGGAGAAGGCGAAGGGGAAATGTACTGAATAATTTCCTGGAGTCTTATGGTCCTATCGAACAACCCCAAAAAGGTCCACTGTATTTTCACCATTTACATTGGCGTATGGTGCAGAGGCAGTCATACCCACCGAGGTACAGCTCAAGACTACCAAAACTCGTGCTATAAAATCTGGGAAAAACGACAGCATACTGGCTTTGGATAAAGAGTTACCGAAAGAACACAGAGAAATAGCCTTACAATAGTTGGTCCGATACCAACAAGCAATCAAGCTGATATATGATCGCAAAGTTAGAGAACGGTCGTTCAATCCAGGGGAATATGTCTTGAAGAAAAACCGAGCAACCACAATGGAACCAAACTGTGGGAAGCTCGTAACAAACTGGGAAGGACCATACATAGTGGACAGGCCAGCATCTCGTGGATCCTACTACCTAAGGAACCTCGATGGAACTGAAGATTCAAAGACATGGAAGCGTGGAATTCATTTCACTTGAGGAAGTTTTATCATTAGAAGTAGATTCAAATCCTACTGTGCTGCACTCTTTTTCCTTTTTGATGGTTTTATCCCAATGGGTTTTCCACTCAAAGGTTTTAACGAGGCAAAATTGTAGTCAAAAGCGAAGAGGTATTTATCTTGTTATTTCAATTCAGAAACTTAATTTAACATTTATCTTGGTATTCCATACTTTATCAATATTGTTCGTGGTAATCATAAGATGCTGCGGATGATCGAATCCGCAATCATCCCTAAATGACAAAACATTACAGTTCAAGTCTCAGACACCTCGCAGATAGGGTGAATGCGCAGTTCGAGCATTTTTATTCTATCTCAGTTTTATCCCCATCGTACGGGATAACAACAAATGTGGCAAACATTTTTCATGTCCAGGCACGTGAAAATGTACACATCTCAAACTCTGCGTGCATCTTGAATAGCAGGATTGGCCCCTTGTGCGAATTCAAGATAGCAGAAAAACTCAACTTTTCATTCCATAACAGGGAGGTGCACCCATGCGCGAGCATCGAGCAGCATGACCCATAACATACTGGGGGCGAGTTATATATCACCTCAACCATCTGGAGGCAAGATATATGACACTCCAACACATTCATTACACTCCTGGGGGTGAGTTGCATAACACTCCAAGCAAGCGCGCTTGGGGGCGAGACATGTAACACTCCAGAAAAATACAAATTCGGAGAGGAACCCGAACTTCTTAACCCATAACAGGTTATGGATTAAGAGGGGGCGATGTTTGTATCCCAAATATTCTACACAAATAAATGGGCTAACCTAGGCCTAGGGGTGAGCATTTGACCCGTAATCCGTGGATTTAACCGGGACCAACCGTTCATTTGCGGATGGGTGTCCGGACCGTTCGTCAATGAATTGGATGCGGATGGAATTTTTGAAATCCAACGGATAACGGATCGGGCCCGGATGCAACCTTGAAAATCCGTTGGACATCCATATCCGTTAAATTAAGGGTATTTATGTAGTTCTAGAAAATAATATGGATCATTTAGGAATTTTTAAGATGTTTGCTTGGGGTGTTGTATATGGCATTTTATTATTTGTATACATATATAGGATATGTAGGTTTTATAAGGAGTCATTTGTGTTAGCTTTATTTTCTTTACTATAAATTTTAACCAAAACAAATCCATTGGATTATCCGCATCCAATCCGTCCATCCGTGCATCCATTGGATGCAAATCCGTTGGATATGGATTGGATGCGGATGATAAATTTGAAATCCGTAGTGCTATGGATTGGATGTGGATGAGGCGAAAACCGGTCCATACCGGCCCATGCTCACCCCTACCTAGGCCTACAAAGCTCCTACTGTTAGCAAAGGAGGGATTATTGGGCCTAAGGTACTTCCCTTAGTTGCCCAAGTATGGCTAACTATGCCTAACAAACACTCCATGTGCAGGCCCATGTGCAACAAATTAAACTAGGCCTCACTAGAAAACACTCAACTCACAAGCCCATGAGCAAAAACTCTGAGTTGGGCTAAAGAAGTTCCACGTAAGCGCTCAGCTCCCACCCAATCGGGATATGCCACATCAAATCGGAGTCGCGTCAGCGAAAAGCAAGAGACGTCAGCAGAAATGATGATGCGGCAATGGTAGTGACTGTCATGTGTCACGTCAGCAGAATATAGTCCACGTCAGTAGAAATAGTGACGTGGTAGGTGCCACATCAGCAAACCTATGACATGTCAGCAGCTGTAATGACGTGTCGTGTGCCACATCAGCTAGGAAGGACAGTCATTATATTCCGTTAACAAACAGCACTGCACTCACAGCAAACCCAGCCTTGTTACTTCAAAAAAAAAAATCATGAAGTACAACCATTGCCTGAACAAATCATGTCAAACAAGGGTTCTTGTTGAGTCGTAGAAAATGATTGCTGAACTGTATAAGTGTCTTGTAGGTGTGGACCGTGTGGTGTTCACGCAGTTGTGCCAAAATGCATCGCGTCATGTCATATTGATTTAACCGGAGCAAAATTCAGTACTCCAGCCACATTGTATAACAAACTTGCAATTCGAGCATAATTAGCTAGGGTCTTTATAGTCATCTTGTTGTGCCAATACCTGAAAATGTCATCATCCTCATCTTGTGCTGTTCTTCATCATCGCCTTGGCCTTATACGTGCATTACCAAAGTTGTCTTCATCAGTATTTCAACTCATTGGCCCTCCTGAAATTCATGAAACCCCTTTTGTTACACCACCACCACCACCACGAAAACCACCTCCAACAACAACTCCATCAAGTAGCCCATGTTATCCAACAACGGTATCTCGGTTCATAGATCTGATGGTAAAAAACTTCAACAAACAGCTTAAACCAAGTACTTCCTCAAAAGGATATACAGAGAATGGCTCACTCACTTACTTATCGAGTGGAAACCCATTGCTCGACTTCTTTTTCCATGTTGTTCCTGACACACCATCGGAGAGTGTGATCAAAAGGCTAGAATTGGCTTGGGATTATGATTCATTAAAAGCTTTGAAGTTGATATGCAACTTGAGAGGTGTTAGAGGGACTAGAAAATCAAATAAATGCATCCGCATTATGTCTTTATAAGCATCACCCTAAGACCTTAGCGGCTAATGTCAAGTTATTAATTTGCTGAATGTGATTACTTCAAAGACTTACCAGAGATTCTTCACAGAATAACCGAACATGGTCAGGAAGAGGAGAAGAAGAGGATTTGGGTGACGAAGCAAAAGAGATGAGTCATGAACCATGGAAAGGAAAACTTATCACATTTAGCGAAAATCCTCAACTGCACAAGATTGGAGATGACACTTTGAGATCAAAGGCGGAATTCATTAAACGAATGGAATGGGGTTGCGCAACTAATTTCCAGAAGGTGTTTGACCAAATATTGCAAGTAGCAGTTGAAGGCAACTTGAAGGAAGATCAGATGATAAAGAGGCTTTTTGTGTTCAGCGATATGGAATTCAACGTGGCTAATACATCAAAAGATCACGATCCTGAATTTTCCAGGTATCATACCCCTTGGAGTCGTTTGTCTCAGCAGAGCATTGATGCAGCTAAGTAATAGGAAACGGATTATCAGGTAATATAGAATAAGTTTCGAGAAAATGGATACATGAATGTGCCTGAGATTGTGTTTTGGAACCTGCGAGAGTCCCAAATAACTCCAGTTTTGAGTCAACCACAAGGTGTGGCGACGGTTAGTGGATTTTCGAAGAATATGGTGAAAGTGTTTCTGGAGGATTCTGATTTTTGCAGATTTACACATTTAAATGTCATGGAAAAGGCAATTTCTGGAGAGTATAATAAACTTGTCGTAGTTGATTAATTATTGACTCGTTCTTATTATAGTGAAAAAAAAAACATTTAGAAAAAATAAATAAAAGTTTTTTTTTTTTTTGAAAAGGAGAAATTTATTTATTGGCTCGAATTGTCAAGTGTTACATGGTTTAGGAAAGTGTGATTCCTAGTATTTACAATCGGGCAACTAAACATTAGCATAATTAATTCCCAATTATAAGCATTAATTTCAGACGAACTTGTTCGATATGACCTTATCTCCTTGCTGGCGTCGATGTTTTCGTGAGCTATCCAGAATTTGAGTACAACACAGCGGTTATAGCTAGCCCGATAGTTGATGTGGTGGTGGTAGATCCTGAGTGTGAAGGTTTTAACACCTTCTTCAATGACTATCCACAAGAATAGCCTAAGATTTGATGGGTACTTCTTAGTCTGGACCTTGAAGTAATCCCTTGGTGGTGATGATGGTTGTGTAGCCGATCGGTTGGTGGATAGGTAGTTGTTGCCGCTGTGATGTAGTGTATAGCTCCTGTCCCGTCCTTTTGTGAGGACATGTTTTCGTTGGTGATGAGAAACTTGCATAGCGGCATCCTGTTGTTGATGACCCGCAGAACCTAAACTATCCTTAGTACTACTAATTAGGTTATCTAAAAACATGGAAGAAACGTACATAATATTAAATACAGGTTGACGATTTTTGTCATTTTCAAACTGTTTGGCAAAGTTGCATCGACTCCTCTCTTTGTTCCTTGAATTCAATTGTTTATGATGGGAGTGGTACCGTGTTGAACCACGAACTTGAAGATAAACGAAGGCTGGACTACCTTCCTCTTCAACGACTTTCCACAAGAAAAGCCAAATTTTAAAAGGCCCAGTGTCCTGCTTCATTAAGTTGTTAACCCAAGTTTGTAAACTAAGTACCCGCCGGAGGTAACAAAACCCGATTTCATTACAGCTATCATCCCTAGTTGGTAAACAAAGTACCCGCCGGAGAGACCTGCCGTTATGGAAAAGGGCGTAAGAGACTGATGATTGTTGCGGGTGATGATGCGAAGCTGAGTTGTTGGTGCAGCACTGTAGTAGTCGATAGTGAACATAGCCTACAGAATGCTCCGTAGATTGAGTACGGGAGAGACCATAACCTGAACTTAGATCTAAAGTACAGCTACAATATTGTGTCATAGCACACTTATTTATCCTGGTTTAATTGGGGGCCATCAAATTTTATTTGCACCCCAAAATTATTAGGGGCCTATTAATCCGAATATTGTCAACGTTTGTGCCAAGGATCCGTACAGAGTTAGGGTCGTTAGTCTGTAAATAAAAATCTGTAACTACTTTTGATATGCATGCGGATTCTATGAAAAATCGTTATGGTATTAGGTTAAAGATGACGACCCTCTTTCTGCTACTTCAAAAATTTCTACCCTAGAATATAGTCGTTAGTGTTAAAGGTTGAAGATGACGACCCTTTGTTATTAGTTAACGACTCTATGTAAAATTAATAAATGGTGGGTTAGGGTCGTCAGTATATCAGAATATACATATGACGACTCAAACACACAAAAACTTGCCTTTTTATACAGAGAGTTTGGATTCGAGAGTCGTTTGGGTATTAAACGAATCAACTAACGACTCTAAGTGAATATTATAAACAATCGGCATGGTTTAACACACCACCTTGACGATTTTTCATCACCATTAAAAGTTGCAGGTTTGAGTCGTCCACTTGAGTGTCAACAGACTGCCGACTCTTTAGAGTCGTTGGTGAATAAAACACCCGACTATACCGACCCTCACTCTGAGTAGTTTCATAGTGATCATGAATCGACCACTTGGAGCACCATTCAGACAATTTGAAGAGTATATCAAGTTTACTTGATTGTTTTAATGGAGGAAGCCAAGAAAAATGGTGGAAATGAAGATCCTACTGCTCATTTCTAAAAACCCTAATTTTTCCTCTCAAAACTCCTCTTCTTCTTCTCAAAACATAAAAACCCAACAAAAAAAATCCCAAAAATTTAATCCCAAAATCTGATTTTTATGTAAACACAATTAACACACTAATCTACTTCATTAACTCTTAATACTAATCACTTAAGGCTATTTTAGGCATTTAGAAAAAAAAATTTATAAGAGGTGACCCAACTTGCTATTGGGATACCTGTTTTGTCTTCTAATGTCTGGCCCCATTTAATGTGGAAGGCCCCAATTAAATCGGGTTATTTATATACATAGATGAAAATGTTTTTTCTTTTCATTTTCCCGTAGAATTAATTTTAACTGGGCCAGGAAAGAGATTTCATCAAAGTACTTTTAGTTATAATCATTATCTTAATGATATAAAATACCTCCACGTGATGAGCCGGTTTGTGTCCCATACCCTTCTGTGCAAACGCTTTCACGTGTCGTCCAAACAGACCCTTATCCTTTTCATTGTCGGAAACGACAGCATATTGGTAGACAGGCTCTTTCCCCATAGCTATTGTAGCCATGATCGAAAGTGCTAAGTTTCCACGGTTGTCTTCCCCGTTAGGTAGCTTCATCCGCACCCTATATTCTATTTATTTTGATCACTATGGGAAAGCAGGGGTCCTATTATTAGTGAAGTTCACCAATACTTGCACGACACATAGCGGTGGAAAGAAATGGGGAAAGGCATTGGTGGACATATAACATTTTCGGCCATGGAGCAAGCAATCAGTTTTCTATGTTGCCTAGCTCGCATAAGCGCCCAAGACGCAGATATGTGAACAATATTTTTTTCTTCTTGGCGCCCAGGCGCGCTAACACAACATAGCCTCATTTCATATGTGCTTATAGAATAAAAATAAATGTATCCAATTCTGCAATTATAATCCCCATTTTATAAGAACACTAGGGCTTAACCCGTGCCGTAACAGCACGGGCATAATTTTTATTTAGTTATGGATTTTCCGATATATGAATATTAAATATAATATTTATTAATATCAAGTTTACCCTTCTTATCATTAAAAAATTAAAGGAAAAAATTAAATATAATATTTATTAATATCAAGTTTACCCTTTTTATCATTACAAAACTAAAGAAAAACCTGATAGATATTTTTATTCTTCACTGCACAAATCCTTTCTAGCATTTTCCGCCTTGACATTCTTCCATACTATTCCTCTCCGTTCTCGAGTTGCATCATCAAGCCAGCCATGCAATTATATAGGAATTAATTTTTACATATTTTGTCCCCCCAAAAAACATTAGTTGATAAAAAGATATCTTATCGATCCTTTGAAATGGTATTAACTGTTGACATTTTCCTTATCTAGTAAACGATGTTAGGATCTTCATGGACCATAGGAACCTACATAGCACATAGCACTGATGCTATCCCTACTTGACGACCTTGGGATAAGAGGTGTGCAGTTTTAAACTAAAATGCCTCGGTGCTACGTAAGGAGATGCCCAAGATTATTAAGCTCCACATGTACTCCTCTTTCTTTTATGTGGGACTATCCCTAGCTATACATATGTGGTTTATCGTGCCACATACTCCAACAATCTCCAGCTTGGAGAGATTAAACCACTTCACCAGTCCAATTAAACTCCATCATATGATTACCATATGTATATGCTACCCACTGATCATCATTATTGTCACTATGCGCCCTGGAGTCCCGCTCCACCTTGAGTTAGTGAGAAGGAAAGTACTAACTCCACCTTGAGCATTTCCTTGCCCACCTAGAACCCTGCTCCACTTGAGAGTTAAAGTGTGAGACATGAACTCCACCTTGAGCGCCAGTTCAATCTTGAGCATTGACTTTCCGATCTAGAACCCTGTTCCACCTGAGTTAATGGGTGAGACACTAACTTCACCTTGAGCGCCAATTCAACTTTGGGCCTTGCATGCTCCACCTTGAGTCTCACTCCACTTGTACCCTAAACCGGGTGACATCCACAACCACTCCTACGTTCGGATAGTAGAGCAAACCATGGGCTCTGATACCAATTATTAGGATCTTCACGGACCATCAGACACTACTTAGGCCCGACCACATAACCCCGAACCCCACTTGACAACCTTGGGATAAGAGGTGTGGGGTTTTTAACTAAAAGGCCTTGGTGTTATGTATGGAGATGACCAAGCATATTAAGATCCTCATGTATTCCTCTTTATTCCATGAAGTACTATCCCTAGCTATATATATGTGGTTTATCGCGCCACATACTCCAACAACCGAGCAGAACCAAAACATTAAACTATGTAAGCTGTAATAAAATTAAAAAACCTAAACTCATTTGTCTCAAGAATAATTGTGTAGATATTAACAATGTTCGGATCCTTGTTGTTGTTTTTCCCCTTTAAGAATAGTCTCAAAAGAGTAAAACTCAAAATTGACTCAACAATACATAACTTATTGTATGTTCTTACTATTTTAATGAGATAATGAAATCTAATTCATTCACTTAAGCTATTATATTTTAAAGTTTTAAGTCATTTTCGATGGTAACCATTTTATTCACATACGATGTAGTTCTATTTTTTTCAAAATTATCAGATATATTATGTACGTAATTTAATTTGGCAGGAAGAGTTCACCGAATAGAATATAAGTAATGGCTTGTCCTTTCGTAACATTGTGTACTTTTCAACATAGTTGGATCGATATTTGGTAAAAAGCATTTTATTTATGCGTTCTCGGGAGAGAGTAATCTATGGATGGATACCTCCCAGAAAAATGATGATGGATGACCGCATCAGTGTCAGTTGAAAATCCCACACTGTCGGAAAACCGCGGTGACCAAGTGGGGACAGTATTGGCAGAAGATTAGGTTCGTACAAATAGTATTAGAGCCTATCGAGGGAGAAAGAGTATGCTTGACGGATTGTGTCGGGAAAGGGTAGGGCTGGCAATGGATAACCGATATCCTGGATCCGTTTCCGATTATTCGAAATCCTATAGGATTTTATCCGTTATATCGGATATCGGATATCCAGATCCGATAACTTATCGGATATTTTCTCTTAACCTATCGGAATCGGATTGAGCTCTATCCGATTGGTTAATATGCGATATCCGATAAGGTAGGGTCGTACTAGTAATTTTCTACCAATTGGGTCGGCCTTATCTCAAGACCAAATCGATAAGATAAACTCGATCTCATCTTCTCCTCCTTCTGATCCTAATATCTTTCTCCTGTAATTAATTTCTCTCATCTAAAATCAATCTAAAAACTCCAAAAATTAAATCCATGGAATACGTACGGTCAAGTCTTGGTTAAAGGTTGCTCTCATGAATTTTAAATCAAGAACCAGAACCAGACCCAGAGAGAAAATGGGGAGGAAATCTGAGTGAGAGAGTGAATCTCATCTCATCTCACACCCATCATCAACATTATCATCATCAATCTGATTTAGAACTGGAGTAGATTAGTCAGTAGATTGATCTCTGTAAATTTAGCAGTGATGGAAGCAAAGGCGGGATTGGTAGCTGGTTCTCATAATCGAAATGAGTTTGTTATGATAAGAAATGAAGGAGATGTAATCCGAAATTAATTTTATTATTATTATTAATTTTCTATATTTGGATCTGATTGTTTGACTCATTTAATGATAGTGAAATTTGAGCTGGATTTTGGATGGACCATGATCATCAAAGGATGCACTAATTGAATCGACTAGATTTACACCAATGAGTTTTAGTATTATCAAATTTGTGGGTTTAGGAGCTGAGATCTATTTATAAAATATGAATTTATCTTCAAAAAAAAAAATGAATTTTAAATCACCTAATTCTCAGTAAGTTTATTTATTTCTTAACATTCATTCATTGTTCTAATTTGATTACTCGATTATGTTTTTTTTGTTTTATATTTGATGATAAATTTTTTTTTTCTATGTGTATCAGTGTATTATCGGTGATAATTTTTTGTGATTTGGTTTGCTAACAGATATTAACGGATAAAAATCCGATATCCGATAGCTTAACCTTAACCTTATCGAATCAGAATTTTTGGTATCCGCCGGATATTATCGGATACCGGATATCCAATAATCCTTAACCTTAACCTTAACGGAATTGCCAATATACGTCGGATATCTATCCGTTGCCAGCCCTAGGAAAGGGTATCATAAGTGAGAAAAAATGCCACAGTCAAGGATTGAACATATTTCGGAGCCGAGGACGACTTCAAATTAATTTATTGGTATTATAGTACTTCGACTGGGCAGGTAGGATTCGTCAAATATAATATAGGTAATGATTTGTCCTTTCCTAACACTGAGACCTTTTCAGAATAATTGGCGAAAAATATCTATAGTTAAGCATGATTGGTATTGAGTAATCTTAGGATAGGTGATGTCCTGAGAAGCTGCTGCTGGATGACCGAAGCAGTGATCATTGAAAAACCCATACTGTCAGATGATCGCAGTAGCTAAGTGAGGAAATTATCGGTAAATGGTCAGGACATTACATTCTACGACATTATACTTCCAAATGTGAGGTTATTCGTTGCATAAAAAATAATAAAACCATGATTAGTTAGTAAGCCAAATCGTTTAATACTTAACCTAATAACAATACGCTCTACTAACAATAAACTCTGTTATCCATCATCATTGAATAAAAATAACATTAAACCATTTATCAAGAAATACGTGAGATGATGCGAAATTACTCACTGGGCACCAATACTTTCCATCATCACTATGGTCCACTTATATAATTGTTAGCCAATCTAACTATGTTCGGTACTGCATTTTTTCTTTCAAAAAAGAAAAAGTACTTTATAGTAATATTTTTTCATCCTAGTGTTTGGTAAAGATTTCATAAAGTGTTTTTTATGTAAAGCACTTCAAAATCTATCAATTTTAAAAGTGGGGGCGAAGGAGCTTTCAAAAGCTTAAAAATAAATGTTATAGTTTAACCTAATTTCATTTTTTTTTTCAATTATATCCCATCTTTTTTTATAACTGACAAAAATTATACTTGAATCTATATATCACCAACAATTTTTATTCGTTATATTTTATTCTTTAAAGATAATTATTTTTTATTTTTAAACTACATTTTACGTTATACCATATCACTGAAATATACTTTAATTTATGAACAATAAATATTAAGTAATTATTGATTTTTAAAAAGTGGTTAAGAAAAATAATATTTTTTTAGTAATGATACTAATTAGTAAATTTAATATTACATATATGTACTCTAATAGTAGAAAAATTTACTTATTTTAAGCACAATAAAATTAAATTAAAAATTATCAAAGATATGTCTATTTTTGTCATTTTCTCACTAACTATAGCTGAACCTGATATTTCCCATTAAAGTAAGTTTTAGCTTTAGTTTGTAATTTCCAACCATTTAGTTTATTTATTTTTGCGGAGCTCGGCACAATAACGTACATCAGAAAATCATTTTTGTAAAGCTCGCAGCAATATCAAACTAATCCTAAGTATAAAAATATATTATTATCATCATTAGTAGAATAATTTACTCCCTCCGTCCCTAATTAGATGAGCTACTTGGATTTTGCATAAATTTTAAGGCAAGGAGGAAAGTGGAGTATATTTAAGTATTTTTTACTATTATACCCTTATGGCCAATAATTATTAAAATTTAGAAACGATTTATCTCTTAAACTATACCACGGTTTTTTATAAATTTTTATACCGTTGAAAAGCATTTTAAAACACCTACGCAACGAATATAAACATGACTATCAAATTTTACATATTTCCTATAGAAAAAATAATCAATTAAAAGGTAGTTTTAGAAATATCCCCTTGGTTAGTTAAATAGCTCATCTATTTGTGGACAAAACTAAAAACCAAGTAGCTCATCTAATTAGGGACGGAGGGAGTATATATTATCATTTTTAATTTGACATTTAAAAAAATATTGTCATGGAAAATTGATAGAGTATTTATTATGAAGAATTATGGAACCTTAATGACATGATAAATTTTGCCCGTTATGAAAAACGATTACGCCCCTAGATTTATCTCTTATGAGGACAAATCTGAACTGCCACTTACATAGGCAAAGTTATCCAAATTGTGCTTTATATTCTTGATAATAAAAAAAAATGCATCCAATTATGCTTAACAAAAAAATAAAATAAATTAAAATAAAATAAAATCTAATTCTGCAATTATAATCCCCATTTTATAAGAACAAATGCTATCCCCATTCTAAAAGAACAAATGCTTAAGAATAACAATAAAGAGGCAACAATAAATGCTTAAAAATAAGAATAAGTGCATCCAATTCTCCAATTATTATAATCCTCATTTTATATGCTGCCTTCTTTTGGATTTTTGGCTTTATTTACTAATGCATGTGAAATCCAATAGAATGAAGTTAATTGTAATTTTCTTCCTCCAATTTTAGACAAATGCATTGGTTGGTGGCGACTAAAGGACTCAACGCACATTTCCCAACTGAGTCTCAGGACTTCGAAGACTCAAAAACACATTTCCCGATTCGCTCTCAGAATTCATCTCCTCATTGCTCATACCTGAACTATAGATCCTTCTCTAGAGTATACTCTTGGGGTTCTGCAACTAAGTTCTACCGATACTTTGGTAAAACTCATACTCGGAGTTCTGCAACGGCCATTGCTTTGGTGATACTCGGCTGCAGGTTCTAAGTAGGGAAGCTGATTGGTCCATACAAGACATGTTTGATTCAAGCTACAGTTTATCAAATAATTTCCGACTCCTGCAATCTCTACTTTACACTAATGCTTTGATGAAGCTTTTTACCTGCCATTATAATGGAAACAGCTCATAACTAATTATATCCGTGGAAAGATGCATATGATTGTTCGCAATGTAAAACCTTAATAGCTAAAACAAATCTACTTCACATAAAGATCCGTTGTAAGATAAAAATGCAGAAAAGTCATACCTAGACATGTTAAGGTTTACAAAGCGCTAAACCATAATCTTTATTTTTACTTGAATCTGCTGCAGGCTGGAGCGTTGGGTTCCAGTTAGGCACACCATGTTTTTGGGAAGAAGTCAGCATATTAGTCCAACTAGGGGTTCTCGGAAGCATTTTGATCTGCTTCATGAAGAAAAGATGTGCACATGGATCACGAATTATAGAGGAAGGAGTATAGTAGGAAAGTACCCCAGCAGCATCAGACTCTGCGGCTGACCTAACTCTGGTAAGAAAACTGCAAATTAACTTCTTCTTCCATTTCAAGAGAATCTTGAAATGGAAGGGTCTTGTATTGTGGTACTAGAATTGGGAAGTATGTACAACATAACAACCTTTTTTTTTCATCTTCAACAGATGATGCAAGAAGTAAAAATCATACAAGCTGGACGGTTTGAAGAACTTCTAAAACAGAATATAGGATTTGAACTGTTGGTTGGTGCACACAGCAAAGCCTTAAACACAATCCTCAATGTCGAAAACTCAAGCAGAACGTTAAAAAAGGTGCACGCTTCAGTTGAAAATGACAATCATACCACAACAAATGAACAACTTCCAAATGGTAATGAGGATAATGTCTCACAAGAGATAATAAAGAAAGGAGGGCGATTGACTCAAAAAGAAGAAAGAGAAAATGGAAGCATCGGCAAAGAAGTTTATTGGACGTACCTGACAATGGTGTGGGGTGGGGCGCTGGTTCCAGTAATTATCTTAGCTCAGATAAGTTTCGATACGTTACAGATGGGGAGTAATTATTGGATATCATTGGCTTCTCCTGTTACAATGAATTCCAAGCCAGTTGTCGAGATGAACATTATGTTCCTCGTTTACTTACTTATCGGACTAGCAAGTGCAATTTGTATATTGTCCCGCCAGTTGCTAGTGGCAACTGTCGGAATTCAGACATCACAAAAACTCTACATGAGCATGCTTCATAGTGTGTTCAGGGCACCAATGTCTTTCTTTGACTCCACTCCAACTGGAAGGATCATAAGTCGGGTAAGTTAATGTTGGAATATTTTCAACCGCGCTACGAAGGGGGGTCCTACGAAGAATTTTTGGATATGCAATTGTTTGGACAGTTGGAAAACGTTTCCAGAAAATTCTAAATTCAACAGACAGTGTCTGTTGATGAAGAGACGCATCTCTTTAGAAGAGAAACCGTTGGTGAAAAGACATGTCTTTTCCCAACAGATGCAAAAACTCCTATAAGTAGCATCTCCCAAACCCATTTCGATATCATATCTTGAAAAACCTTTCTCTGTTTTTCTTCTTCTTCTAAAGCATCATCGAACTTTCTTTTCATGTGTTCTTGATTGGGTTAAGGGGTGCAAACCTTGAATCCAATTTTCGGTTGTAGGGCTTTCTTTCACCGTATCCCTGAAGGCGTATTTCACATACCTGTTGCAATTGCCAACTCGTTGGAAGGGTAGAAATATTTGTCTAAAAGAAATCACCAGAGCCTTGAAAGCTTTTGAGTACAACCACAGTCTGTTTTTTGTGTTTCATCTCCATTGCAGCCCGGTAAGTTTTTCCAACAGTTAACACAGAAGCTTCTCTATTTGTGGCATATATATAAAAGTATCATGTTGAAGTTAACTAATCTGCCTCTAACAGTAACCACAGATATAGTACGAATAAATAGCAATTCCTGTTGATATACGAAGGAAATCCAGTATCCAGGGCACTGATGTATTCTTCTTAAAAACAGGCATCTACAGACAATAGTGTGTCAGACATGGAATTAGCAAAGAGGATTGGCTCTTGTGCTTTCTCGATAAGTCGGCTTCTGGGGACTGTTGCACTCATGTCACAGGTAGCATGGTAAGTATTTGCCATCTTCATCCCAGTGATGGGGATATGCATATGGTACCAAGTAAGACTCACCTTAAAGTGTAGTATTTCAATTTCATTCAAATGAAACCCCACTCTGTATTCTAGTTGTTATAGTCAAAAGTGATTGCTGTTCTTATTTCTCTAAGCGATGTTATAGTCCCGTTAAAATGGCTCATTCAACCCATTTTAGCAGCGGTAAAGATACACCGATGATGTTAGGATTTATTTATATAAGTTATTATAAATCTCAGTATTGAATTCCTACTACAGCAATACTACACACCAACTGCAAGAGAATTGGCACGCTTATCTGGGATTCAAAAAGCTCCAATACTCCATCATTTTGCAGAATCACTTGCAGGAGTTGCAACAATCAGGGCATACAACCAAGAGAACAGCTTCATGGAAATGAACCTCAGACTCATAGATAACCAATCACGACCATGGTTCCACAACGAAGCAGCCATAGAATGGCTCTCCTTTAGACTGAACATATTGTCAAATCTGGTGTTTGCATTCTCATTAGTGATACTCGTAAGCCTCCCTGAAGGGATTCTCAACCCAAGTAAGTATAAGTATTATTTTTCTCGAAATTGTAATTTTGTTAGTAACAGAACAGTTTATTGGACAGTCTTCCGAAAAAGTTACTTTGTATTTAAATACAAAGAAAGAAAGAATTTGACTTATCGATAAAAAAAAAAAAAAAAAAAGAAAGAAAGAAAGAATGAATGAGATGATATGATATGAAAAGAGCTGATTGAAAATTGAGGCATTTTACAGGTATTGCAGGGCTAGCTGTGACATATGGACTGCATCTCAATATACTTCAAGCATGTGTCATATGGCGCTTATGCAACGCACAGAATAAAATGATCTCAGTAGAAAGGATTTTACAGTATTCAAAACTTACTAGTGAAGCCCCCTTGGTGATTGAAGAATGTAGACCTCCAAGCAACTGGCCTGAGTTTGGAAAAATTTGCTTCAAAAACCTGGAGGTGAGTGACGTCCACTAAAATAAAATATCCAGTCATGTTTGAAAAACAATGGTTTTATATGATAGGAGATGATAGTAAAGATAATCTAATGCTTGTACGACATTTGTTTTTATTTTTCTTAAACAGGTTCGTTATGCTGAACATCTTCCGTCTATCCTCAAAAACATAAACTGCACGATTCCGGGAAGAAAGAAAGTTGGTGTTGTAGGAAGGACAGGAAGCGGAAAATCGACTCTCATACAGGCTCTCTTTAGGACAGTAGAACCTAGAGATGGATGCATTTTAATTGATGACATTAATATTTGCAACATTGGTCTACATGACTTGAGATCCAGACTCAGCATCATTCCTCAAGACCCAACAATGTTTGAGGGAACAGTAAGAGCAAACCTCGATCCGCTAGCACAATTCTCCGACAAAGAAATATGGGAGGTTGTTGGTTGTTACTATTCATGTCAAATAATAACTCAACTTAAGTATTATGAAAGTTAAAGTTACTGATGAATAACTCAACTTTTTCCAGGCTCTGCATAAATGTCAGTTAGGTGATCTTGTACGCACTAAGGAAGCGAAGTTGGATTCAACAGGTCAGACTAGTATCTACGACTGAGAAGCAAGGATTTCTTTCTAAAGTTTGGTTACTAACAAAACAATTTCTACAGTGGCCGACAATGGAGAAAATTGGAGCGTAGGTCAGAGGCAGTTATTCTGTCTTGGAAGGGCCTTACTGAAGAAAAGTAGCATTCTTGTTCTAGATGAAGCAACCGCGTCTATTGATTCAGATACAGATGGAACTATACAAAAGATCATCAGCCAGGAGTTTGAAAATCGTACAGTTGTCACTATAGCTCACAGAATCCACACAATCATAGACAGTGATCTTGTTCTCGTCCTTAGTGAAGGTAAAAGCAAAAATCATAAGCTATAAGTTATAAGCTTATACGATACTAAAACCTAAAATTATGTTTGTGTTGAGCAGGAAGGATAGCCGAATACGACATCCCAGCTAAACTACTGGAACGCGAGGATTCATTCTTCTCAAAGCTTATAAAAGAGTATTCAATGAGATCAAAAGGTTCATCAACAGCTTAGAAGATACTCCCTCTGTCCCTTTCTAAGAGATGCCTTTTCCTTTTTTATATTTTTATAAGATAATTAAGGAACTGCTCTAGTATTTATGTTTTCTTTCCGCAATTTTCTTACAAGATTTCAACGAAACAATCATATTTAATAGGGGGTGCACCTTAAGACTTATATAAATAGAAGCAGTGGTAATTTGACTTTGGATTTCTATTGTTTGAGAAATAGTAAAGATGGTGTCGGAGTATCCTGGGAGTGGGAACGATTTCTAGCGACGGGCACTTACCACCTAACTGAAATTGCCAATCGGGCTCTTGGTCGATTGATATAATTCACAAATGTTTGCTATCAACCCTGCTGAACATGTAAACCCACAATCGGAAGAATTCATTTAATTCAACTGCCGACCATGAAAATTTCACAATAAACAATCTCAATTAATTTGGGTGGCGACCAAGTCCAAAGAAAACAACACATCAATGCACATAATTGGTATGGAACAGTGAACTGAATTCAATGAAACACAATGCTGCATCACGAGTTTTTCCAGAAAACATCATGGTAAATATATGTTCTTAAGCAGCGAGGAGAAACCAAGAAAAATAACTAGGGAAATCTCTATTGGGAATTTCATCGAACAGCTCAGTAGCAGATATAATGTACACCTCCAGTTAGCAACTTCGTCGGAATAGATTATTAGAAAGATCGAACGGTTGGGATTGTATGGTCGGAATCATGCTACTGAAGTTCTCCAAGCAGAGTTGGAGTCGGAATCCGGCAGGTCGTCGGGAACTTGGCACAAAGAAATTGTCGAGGCGAGTGTGAAATCGATCCAGATTATTGGGACTCACTTATCTGAGGTGCGCCCATAGTGATTATTGGGAACGGTGACAAGGACGAAGTGGGATGGTAGGCGCTGCACCCCGGCTGCGATGTGGTCGGCCACATTTAGTTTTTGTATGTGATCCCTCTTTATTTTTTTACACCTATTTAATTAAAAAACTTGCCCCTCTAAATTTCTTTGAACTGTTTCACTTTTTGAAAAATAGATAAGAAGCCACAAAAATTAAAAAGAAAAACAGTTACTAATAAAACTGTTTTCCAAACTTTTTCCTACTTTATATGACGTGTAAGCATTTAAAGAGAGGCTACATACTTGAAATATGTGGCTCCACCACATCGTAACAACTCGGGATACGTTATGAGAATAGGACCATTATATCACTATGTGAAAGACTTGCGGAAATTAAACCAGGTGGCTAACCCTTTTAGACTTATATAAATGTGGCATTATATGTAGCTAGCCATTTCTGGGCGCACAATAAAAAACTAGTCGTGGACGTATAAAAACCTAATATATTGACTTATTCTGTAATTTAATGGTTTCATCATTAATCACTGATAAATTACCACGTTTGAGAATGACGCTTTTTTTTTTTTTTTTATCTTAATCACACAATTAATGTGTCACTTAAAAACATGATTAATAGCCATTTCTGGACTAGTGAGAGTTGGATTGGGCATAGGTTGACCATTATCATATTTTGGTAGAAGTTTTAGTTCCATAGGAAAATCATAAATGCACGCCCCTGTCAGTCCCGCATCTTTTAAGATATCAATAATATACTTTTGTTCGCATAAAAATACACCTTGATTTGAACAAGATACTTCAATTCTAAAGAAATATTGAAGTTTAGCTAGATCTTTAATCGAATACGATTTTTCCAAAAAAAAATAATTTAAGTTTGGAAATTGATGTTTCATTATTTCTGATAATGATTATATCATCCACATTCACGGTAAAGATTTAAGTTTAGAGAATTTTGAAAACCACGGTCAAGAAGCTTGTTTAAGGCCGTACAGTTATTTGTTTAATTTGCAAACAGAATTCTCCCCCTTACGGGAAAACCTGTGTGGCAATTTCACATAGATTTGTTCTTCAAGATCACCTTATAGAAAAGCATTATTTATGTCTAATTGGTAAAGTGATCAACCTTTTTACAAAATTGCAACCGATAGAAGAAGACGAATAGTAATGAGCTTTGGCTGGTGTGAAAGTTTCGAAGGGAAAAATTGTTCATCTCCGATGGTGTTGTTTGTGATTTTTTATGAATTAAATGTAAATTTTATTTTTAGTAATTTTCATATTTTATTAGAGCTAAAAAGGTTTATTTAATATATATATTGGAGTTAAGATTAGTTAAGCAAAAACTTAGTAGGACAGCTTGACATTGTTAAGGTGAACATCTAGTTCTAAACATTCACCTTCACAGTGTCTAACAAAAATTAAGCCATGCTATCTTTACATTGATTTAGGAAGTTGAGGTCGGAGAAGATTTTTAGGCAAAATGAATGTCTATCATATGTGGATTTAGAAATTTATCTTCATATACACTCCATTGGAGGAGCACTAAGGTGCTAAGATTATGAATTTCAAATAGTGTTCTCATATGTGTGAGTTCTCATAAAGTACTTATTTAACAAGCTTGGTAAAGGGGCGGCAAGAAATGGTAGAGGGGCGGCAAACTAATAAGACAAAAAAGGTCATTAGAAGTAAATTCAAGTGCCCCTTATCAATGAAAAATATGGAAATGACTAATTAGCCCTTACTGTTAATAATCAAGTTTAGTAATGGTAATCAAGATTAGTATTGATAATCAAGATTAGTGTTGATAATCAAGATTAGTGTTGATAATTAATTTTCACTTATTATAACTCTAAAATCAGATTTTTAGAGTTATAAAAAAAAATTTGAGGAGAAGAAAACTTATGTGATTTTTGTGAA
The DNA here is from genome assembly GCA_023529315.1 of Papaver bracteatum. Classification (NCBI taxonomy): domain Eukaryota; kingdom Viridiplantae; phylum Streptophyta; class Magnoliopsida; order Ranunculales; family Papaveraceae; genus Papaver; species Papaver bracteatum. The sequence goes on from JAJJWX010003088.1 coordinate 133,471, forward strand.
ACCCTAGATTTTGATTCACTCCACCAAACTGAGTGATTCCAGTGGCAAATTTGAGGTGGGTGAATCTCTATATGATGAAGAAAACAATTACTATATACCTATTGATGGAGATCCTGATATGGAGTATTTTTTAGATGGTAGAGATGTTTTAGACCAAAGTGAAGGTCAATCTCAACCAATTGAAGAAATTAGCCAACAAAGTGAAGCACCAAGCACTGAAAATGACCAGGTATACTTCTAAACTAGTTCTCATTAGCTTTTTGTTGCTCAAAATTCTCAAAATTACGTAAAAAGATCAAATTTTGAAACCTTTCAGATGAACATACGGTTGGAATTTAGCATAATACCAACCGTAACTACATGTTACGGTACCTAAATATATAGTTACCAACCGTAACTGGTTGAATTTTGGGGAAAACCCAGAAATTATACCAGTTACGGTTGGTTAATATTTGTTGGATTACCAACCGTACTGCAGTTACGGTTGCTTAGTACGTGCAGTACTTACCAACCGTAAGTAATCTTGTGCATGTGAGTATTTACTGCACTAGTTACGGTTACTAATTATAAATCGTGACCAACCGAAACCATATTACGGTGTACTGGTGACTTTTAGTTACCAACCGTATATTTAACTGTGTATTTCACTATTCTTTTTTATTTACTTACGGTATGTTGGAGGATGACAGTTACTAACCGTAACTATTTTACGGTTTGTTTATTGTCTTTCTTTACCAGCCGTATATTTATATATGTTTTCGTTTTATTGCCTCGTTTAGACTAACCAAAGATTCACTATTCTTTTTGTCCAAGTCGTTTATTTACCTCCTATAATGGATGACCAACCTTTAGCAAAAGAACTTCTCACACAGGATTCTAGCTCTCACTATTTAACCGAGGAGACATGGAAGGAGAAAGACGATGCAAAGAAGTGGGCTAGAGAACGGGGAAGTTGATTATGTGTATCATAGTTTGTAATCGTACCACTAGTGATAGTTCCTTTCAAATGGTTTGCGAGTGTAGTGGAAAACATAGAATTCACGCACAAAAGGATACCTTGCAAGTAGCAAAGAAAAATAGGAAGAATACTACTTTCAGTAAGAAGACCCGATGCCCCTTCAAGCTTCAGTTTAAAAAGAACGCGGCAAAAAGGTGGTTTTTGGAGAAAGTTGTATGTGGTAGTCATAACCACCCTATACCGGAGAGTTTGCTATCATACGCTTATGTTGGACGTCTTACCAAAGAAGAAGATAAGATCGTAGAATCACTTTCACAAATTCGTATGAAGCCTGTTGATATCCTCGCTCACTTAAAGGAAATAAACCCAAAAAATGCTTCTACTTTGGATAATATCTACAATGCAAGAAAAAAAATTGAAGTATAAGAAATGGGAACAAAGAAACGAAATGCAACAATTAAGGAATTTGGGAGTTGCATAATTACTCGGTTTTCCACGATGATGACGAGAAAGGACGAATAAGACATCTTTTATTGGCTAATCCTGAGTTTGTGAAGTTGGCACGGTGCTCTCATCAAGTGCTTCTAATGGATTGCACATACAAAACCAACAAGTTTGAGATGCCGTTGTTGAACATTGTCGGGCAAACTTCTACCAATGCTCCTTTTAGTGTTGGTTTTTGCTTCTTGGAAGATGAGCTCGAAGAAAGCTATGTGTGGGAACTAGAACAACTGAAGTTATTCTACGTAGAGGGATATACTCCAAAGGTGATTATTACCGACGAGGAGGAAGCTTTGTTGAATGCAATAAGGAGGGTTTTCCTGGAAGCTCATAACCTTCTTTGCACGTTCCACTTGTGGAAAAATATTGAAAATAAGTGCATGCGCCTTGTCCGTCCAACCCGAAAAAGAGAAATGGATAGAATAAAGGAACTACCATTACATAAACAAGATGAGGCCAAAGAGAAATTTAAGAACGATGACAAGTTGGTGGAACTAAAATGGGAAAGTTTCAAAACGAAGTGGAGAGCCTTGACCTATTCTATCACCGTGGATGAATATGAGGATAGAGCTCGTATGTTAGTGGCTCATTGGAAAAGAGGTTATCCAAGTGTTGTGAAGTATTTGTTTGATAATTGGTTGAATCCTCACAAAGAGAAGTTCGTATCGGCGTTCACTAACCAATATAAGCACTATGACAACCAAGCTACAAGTACGGCGGAGTCATCTCACAATCGGTTGAATAAAAAACTTCATAGTTGTAATGGTGGGTTAGTTACGTTAGTTGAAGCCATGCATTCGTATTTCCTTCCTAATCACGATAGAGTTACGGAGTCTTTTGAAAAAAGTCGAAGTAAACAACACACTAAATGGATAGACAATGAGTGTCTAAGGGGAATTACACATCAAGTTTCGCACAAAGCAATTGAGAAGATAATGTATGAAGTACAACATTATGAATTAGGGGATTATGAAGAAGAGTGTGTTTGTCCAAACATGACAAGTTTGGGACTCCCATGTCGGCATGTTATAGCCACATATCAAGACAAAGTGATCCAGATTCAATATGTTGATCCCTTTTGGCAAAAATTAACATTCCGTGAAACAATTTTTGATCCACAATTTGGAGGAACGTTTGCCGATACCGAGATTGGAAAAGCTCTAGCCGAGAAATATGCTACACTAAGCCAAAGGACAAAGAAAAATAAGGTTGAGTAACTTGATTTCGTATATCCACAATTTAGGTATGATATCAAGGAACCACCAAAGGAAAGGGTAAAGGTAAGGGGAGGCCTCCTACAAAAAAAAAAAAAATAGGTACGTAGGAAATAAAAAATCAAGAGAATTGTCCCGCTATCAAATGTCACATAGCCATAATTAACCACGAGGACCCACGACCTCTTTTGTTGGTAGTACCACCACCACGAGTCGAGGGCCATCATGGCAACCACACGACCCGCGACCACCTCTTTGGATAGTACCCACACCATGCACATCCTCTTCCAAAGGCGTCTCTTCGCTGCTAGATGACGACTGACTATGGCTAGTACTCGCACCTCCAATGGACTTTTTTCGCCCCTCTTTAAGCCTCTTTCTTTGGGGACCAACCCTCCAGCACAATTATTTCCTGGATGGATCATGCATTTTCCTTATTTGCTCTTGTAAGGTCCTTTGTTGAGGAGCGTTAATCACACCATTAGCACGGGTGCATGATGTCATACTATTTGCTTGCTCGTTCTCCTTGCTATTTCTATTAACACATTAAAAAAGTCTTAAGAGATTATTCCATAACCCAAGAAATATAAATTAGAACTAAATTCCAAGTCATGAGGATAACAAAGTTACTTACCGTCATGAAATATAGTTTTATTCAAGTCATACAAATAGTCCCTTTGCTTTCTCCTGCAGACCTTCCTTTTTCTATTGCCTTTCTAATAAGTGGCTGGGCCTCAGGATCATTATTAATCACATATGGATGACCAAATAATAATACCAATCTATGTAACCATCAACAACTTCTTTCGTGTTGTTACAAGCCGGTGCCTCTCTCCGCTGCGAGTTGGTATCTTGCTTGATGGCAGTTGTTCCAAGTATCAACCGTCGGAGTTGGGCGGTAGTTGAGTACAATGGGTGCGGCCTCTTGTCTCGGATCTATCCTTGGATAATTTGAAGTTTCTTTAACGACCTTTTCTTGAATATGAGCAATTTGGCGTAGAGTTCGACGAGGATTGGTCAAAACATAACTTTGTGGCATGATACAATGGTCCGTTGTAGCCTAAGATATATTTGAACGGATGAAAATCAACTCCATTTTGAATCCTCAAATAAGGATCAAAGATAACATCTTCAACACTCAAAGCATCTATTTCCTTCCTCACTTGAATGAGCCTCTTTTCTTTGTTCCTTTTTTGTCTACCAGTGAACATAAACTTCTTTCCTGTAGGTCTATCATCATCTTCTTCCCATTCAGCAGGAGGTCTCAAGCTCGAAAAGTGGTCATACACCCATGCCTAGGAAAATATAAAACAATTTAAGCATTTGGGACATGAATACAAAAGATAAATATAACAAACAATCATAAAATACATATATTTGAAAATGTGACCAAACTTACCATTAGAAGCAACATTCCCGGCAATTTCGTAGCTCCAGCCCTCGAGGCCTTTCTTAGACTTTCAAGTATATATGCAAGCGTGGCGGTGCCCCACGAATATTCTCTAGTCTTCTTTAAATCCTTCAACAATTGTAGGTAATGGACATTCACCCTATTTCCCGAGTTATCGGGCATGAATACAGTCCCAATAGAATACAACAAATATGATGTGGATGTACGCCTAGCCCTTGTGTCATCTATCACCTCACCTGCCAATTTCTTTTTGAGGGTGTCTCCAAACTTCGTCCTCAAATTTTTCAACAACAACTTCTTTACCTTGTTAATCTTGTTTGGTTCCGAAGGGTCATAAACACCATCCAACATAAACTCCATCTCGATCTCGTCTTTACCCCACCCAAGTGTTTCTTCAACAAGGATGTAAAGATCAGTCCAAGATATGTTTTTATCAAAACCTTCATACACAGATTTTCCTTCAACTTCCAAATCAATAATTTTATTCACATCGTCCGGTATTATTGTGATCTCTCCAAATGGGAAGTGAAAAGTATCGGTTTCTGGCCAATATCGTTCCCTCAAGGCTGATGCCATTATACTATCATACTCCGATTGGGTATTGATTCGAGGCTTTGTCAAGAACTTGTCACTAGAGTCCCGAACATCGCCACATTCTTCACCTAAAGGCCAATGACTAGATCTTTGATGCTTGACCAATTTGATTACCCTTTCATTATCCTTAAAAACAATACAAACATATTTTGTTAAACTGAGATTAATGAAATATACATAAATAAAAAATAAATAAACATAGAATAGCAAAAGAAAACAATGTGTTAAGAGAAACATACCCTAGTCTCATGGACTTTTGCGGCCCAGGAATTGGTATGACCAAATAAGATTGAGGACTTATCTGGTGCCTCTCCCAAGGTCTTTATTCTTCTTCCTTGGAAACAACAGGTCTTTTCCTTTAGGAATATGCAACCCTTTTGGTGCAGTTCCTTTCGCTTCTTTTCTTTCCTTGGTTTGTTTTGGAGATGGAGTTGTAGCTACAACAATTTCTTTTCCTTGTTTTGTACTCCTTCTTCATCATTTGCTTCCTCTTCCTCATCTTCATCATTTGGTTCATCTTCCTTATCTTCATCTTCATTATCTCCTTCCTCTTCCTCGTCTTCACAATTTCCTTCTTCATCCTCCTCTTCAAGTTTCTTTTCAACTCCTACCTCTTCAATTTCTTGAACATTAGGTTGGCTCCTTCTAATTCAACATCAATTCCGAAAAATGGTTCTAAGCCTACTTCTCAAATTGATTCTTCTTCTTCTTCGCATTCTTGGGGACACCTCTATGATCTACCCCTAAATTCTTGTCACCGCGAGGGGTGGGTGTATGATCAATTGGAGTTGTTATTCCTTTCTTTTTCTTCACCCTATCGTGATTCCTACACAAGTAATAATTTTAATGAATTCCTAAGGGTTGAACAAACAATGTGTTACAAACAAACCAAAAAAATGTGACCCAAAAAATACGGTTTGTAACTTTACAGCCTTGTCAAACCGTATCATGGATACGGTTCGTAACCTAACACATAAACACGCCGTATAAAATCGGTTGGTAACTTTATTATCGTTATCAAGTAACTAAACTTCACCAAAATTTTCAAACACAAGATAATATACGATTTGGTAACTAACATACAATAGGCACCGTATTTTAATACACGGTTGGTAACCAACATACACATAAGCACCATAAGAAAAAATTAACATGAAGAGAAACAATTGCTTCGTAACTTCGTGACATTAGCAACCGTAACTGAAAAAAACTCGAAACCCAAGAACATACGGTTGGTATTTCCATAAAATTTCAATTGTTACAAACCGAACGAGCATCAAAAGCTTCATGCTCGGTTCAAAATTTCAATTCATTGGAACCGAATTCAACCAAAAAGGATATGGAAACTTGATTTTTTTCACCTAAAACCCTAATTTTTGATAGAAATTGAAATTAAAATGAACAAAATCAAAACTAAACCCTAAATGGGTTCCATAAAACATACCTCTTGTACATCATGACACCTAATTTATCCGGTGGAGGGGTTTGGAGTTGAGATTTTTGTTCTCCACCTAATAGAACATTTGCTTGATTGGAATCGCTACAATCTTCATCAACTTTCTTCTTATTCGTCATCTATAATGTAGACTTCAATCAACGATTATCAATTTTGCGACCGCCGATTAATCGAAGACGATGAATTTTCGAACTTTAATGGAGGTGGTGCTTACGGTTACAATGGAAGTGGAGAAGATGAAACAAAAATAAAAAGTGATTTTGATTCTTCTCATAATTAGGTTTATAGGATGGAGGACAATTCAGTCTTTTCAATCAAAAAAACAAGGGTAAATTAGACCATTTGAGGTGAAAGGGTAATTTAGTCAAACTACATCCCCTATAGGAC